>CM068838.1:144602849-144774690 GCA_028554795.2 Sinohyriopsis cumingii | reverse complement strand
GAGGATTTCTGATAGTCCACTTATATTATCGATCTACAAGAGAATTTCAGATAGTCAATCCACTTATATATTATCAATCTACAGGAGGATTTCCGATAGTCCACTTATATTATCAATCTACAGGAGGATTTCAGATAGTCAATCCACTTATATTATCGATCTACAGGAGGATTTCAGATAGTCAATCCACTTATATTATTAATCTACAAGAGAATTTCAGATAGTCAATCCACTTATATTATCAATCTACAGGAGGATTTCAGATAGTCAATCCAATTATATTATCGATCTACAGGAGGATTTCAGATAGTCAATCCATTTCTTACAGGCTGTTATTTATTTATAATGAGGATTTCAGATAGTCAGTTTGCTTCTTTTAAAATATTATCTATGTTAAAGGGATTTCAGATAGTCAATCCACTTGCTGTTTACAAACTACAGTATTATCTATTTACTAAGCTATTGTCTATCTAAAGGAAGTTTGCACATAGCAATCCACTTTTTACTTACAAGCTATTGTCAGTCTTAAGGAAGTTATCACATAGCAATCCACTTTCTACTTACAAGCTATTGTTTATCTAAAGGAAGTTTGCACATAGCAATCCACTTTCTACTTACAAGCTATTGTCAGTCTTAAGGAAGTTTGCACATAGCAATCCGCTTTCTACTTACAAGCTTACAAAGATTGATGCATAAGCATGGGCACCCGCAGCATAGCCCGAAATCATACTGCAAATATATATAGATATATATATAAATTCTGACAAGTTTAATCATGCAAATGCAGCAGAAAATATGTCACAAGATTCAGTTCAAAACACTTAGTAAATATCAGCCTTAGTTTCAGACTGCTTACTATACTAACTGTCCCAGCCATGACTGATTGACCCCCCCCCCCTGCAAAAGATCCTGATCCTCCGCAAAAAATCCTGTGGGTTCCCATGTGTGGTGTTTATTAACAAATGGACAAAGGATTTCATAGACCATACCTTTAAGTATTATCATTAATCAGTTCTTATTAAGTCAGTCACCATAACAAAACAACTAATGCATTTTAAAATGAGTTCGGAAGCCCTTTTGATGTTTTCTTATCCAGCAAAAATTACATCTCAGTACATGCTAAGGTGAAGACCACAGACCATTGGTCAACTAGTCTTATTGTTTCATTATAGTCATACAAACATAAAATATATAAACCATGTCATTTTCCATCGTAAATTTGAAAGTCATGGACTCCCGTTAAATTGATTCGTATATAAACATTTACTATCTTTTATGTGCTTGTTCTGTTTTGACTTGTATATAATTAAAATTTTATTGCAAATCTATTCTACGATATACCCCACTATTATCTTTATTGGTGAGTTTGAATAACAAGTAAAGTGTACATGTATGTCCTTATAACATCTGCTGTATGGACAATGGCTTCAGTAGCACATTGACAGATTTTCATATCCCTAAAGAGAGCCTCAATTCCCTACCCTACTGGCAGCCTCACTGTTTTGACCTCTTCTATCCTTTCTTGCCCTCAATCTGGTTTCAACTGGATAACCAAAGCGCTAAGCATGTTTAATTACTGTGTAAATAATACTGCATAACAAGTAATGCATATGTCCTTATAACATCTGTTGTATGGACAATGGCTTCAATAGCACATTGACAGATTTTCATTTCCCTAAAGAGAGCCTCATTTCCCTACTGGCAGCCTTGCTGATTTGACCTCTTCTATCCATTCTTGCCCTCAATCTAGTTTCAACTGGATAACCAAAGCACTACGCCTGTTTAATTACCATGTAAATAATACTGCATAGCCACATGGTTGTTGTGACAATGTACATCATAATTTATACAAGAATGAATTGTTGATTTAGCGGTGTTTATTGATAATGGAATATAGTAGGGTTGTAATACATGAGGATTATCACAATCGTCAGGTAACTGAAAATAGTCTTTTTTCTCTTTGCAAAAGCTACAAAATAAAAACCACCCTGAATAAATATGGTCTTATACACTGACAAAATTTTGTTTTATCTCTTTCTCTCTCTGTCTCTCTCTCTCTCTCACACAAATGCATGCGCTCATGCACATTAACTAAAACATTCTCTATTTTTTATTGCAATTTGATAATGTGATTATTGCTGCTGTAAATATATAAGTTGCACTTAATTTCTTGACAATGTGGACTTTATCGTTGCATACAATTTACCAATAAATAATGCCCATAACTAATACATATTCAAACCATCTTAATCATTTTGCCAACATTACACAACATAACAGCTACATATGCTCTAAATGCAGATGAGCTTTCAGACTGAAACATAATCCTATCTCTCTCTCTCTCTCTCGTTCACTAATAACAACAAAAATCTTTTTGAGTATTTTTATTTTTTTATTGTAATTAGATTCTTGAGTTGAGAGCAGAATGAGACAGAAAATATATGTTTACTTTGTACGTTTGTACCGTTAGGTTGTCAGGTAGCATGTGTTCCATACAATTTGTTCAGATGCGATCCCTTTATATTTCGTCCATGGTCAGTACTGCCAAATGATAACTTTATGTTACATATAATTTTTCATACACTGAAATTGATAATTATTTTTTTGTTTATGAAAAATTACATGAAATACACTAGTCAATCTGATGCTTTTTTACAAGCTCTAATCTGTCATGATTTGTTGTCTTATCCAGAAAGAAGTATTTATATAAGGAAGAAAACACAACAAAGAATATTTTCTCAGCATTATTGTAGATACAGCTAAATGTCATAGTCATTAGAATTTTCCAAATTTGTAAACAAAATACATTGTGGTATTTGGATGAAATATTTGGTGCTGCCCTAATCAGATTAGCATAAACCCAGATATTCTGTGACATTTCTCTGGAAGATCAGAGTCAGTTCTGTTTACTTTAAATCATAAAAAAGCACATCAAATGACAGCAGATTTGGGTTGTGGTTGCAGTGGTGCATACTTAAAAGAAGTTTGTGTATTTTCCAGGTACTTGCAATTACAAGGGAATGTACTATAACCAGGGTGAAACTTGGGATGATGGCTGCGAATTCAAATGTACATGTGCTGATGCCAGCAGGGGATATTATACTTGTGGTGCTAAGTACGTTACAGAAGAATTAATTTTTTCCCACATTAGAATTAATGAACAACTGTAGTTGTGTACAGAATTGCAACTGACAAATTTTGAATAGCTTTTTCTAGTATATTTGTCACAAATTTTGCAAATCAGAATTTTAAATATCACTGTAAAGATTTAGAATTTTCTCATTTAAGAAATTTATCTTTTTAAGTTGTTATCTTGCCTGCTTAAGCATAGATTAACCATAGGCATAATTTGCTCCACCAGCAGTTTGACACTGCAGCTGGCTGACACTGCTGCTGGCAGTGCGAGTGATACATATAAACACGTAGGTGGTGAATTTTTCCCCAATCCTGGGAAGGATCAGCTATTATAGTTTGGACTGTAGAATGAACAAGCACTGCCTTTTTATATCCATGCACAACTACCCACCTTCTGACCTTCATGCAATGTCAAGGACATTTGAAAATCTTGTTTAAAAGTTTTTCAGTTAAAGCTTTTGTTTAGTTATCAGTCCCAGACCTTTGGAAGGATAACTGTCATAGTGAGACCATTGTGTCAGCAAGCACTATATCATATTTATCTACCCAAATATCTCTGTTCAGGTGATCCATACAAGTTTAACACATTGTTAGAAATGCTGCCTTAGACTGAGATAAATTCAGTATTAAAATTAAATTCATTTCTGAAATGAAAGTCACAGTCGTTACCAATTTTATATCAGGGTCAGTGCTATATTGAAGCACTTTAGCATGAGGGAACAATTTTGTTGCAACACCAATGACAGATATATTGATATTAATGTTTCTTAATTAAACTGAAAGACTTTGCCAGTCCTGAGTCTGTTCAGTAAAAAACTCCACTTTATGCAGATTTATAAATTCTTATTTTTTAATTGTTTTCACTCAAATATCTATCTAGTCTTATGAAACGTTTCTGCAAGTGTTTTTTTGTTGTTGATGAGTCCTGTATTATTGTTCTGTGTAGGTGCCTGACCTGGAAGCTTCCACCTGCCTGTCACCTGGATCCACCAGCTCCAGGTAAATGCTGCAAGGTTCCAAGCTGTCCTTCTGGTTATGTCCTCAACTATCCTCCTGGATACAAGGAGGAATAGAGTCATCAATAGCAACAGAAATTAGTGTTTTGAAATTTTACATAATTGTTCTTGACTTATTTTCTTAACATTCTGTTAATAAATAAATTGTTTAGCTGCCAAGCTGTTTAAAATCTTCCTTATTTTTCATAGGTTATTATATCCAGATTTTATGATATTAAGCTTATGTTATCAAATTGTTAATGCCAAAATGTAAATTGGAACAAAATCACTATCATATGACTAGAGAATGTGCCAGTCAGCAGTAAACAGGGCATTCAAAATACCAATAAACAGGTTCATTTTATCAGAGATTTCCAAATAACTGATGAAGTTAATTATGCCAGAGTGAAGTAAAGTAAGAGAGAACCTAGTAGATTGAAAATTCCAAGTTGAAGTCTCAACTCAAGGACACAACAGTCACACTTCAAACTCTTGCTATATATATCCATCCATAAGATGCATTCAACTATGAGCAGTATAATTCCAGACTTGTTGCAGAATGAACCCACAAGTCAGTGTCTTTGTTATGTTCATATTAAAAATAACTGGCAAATCAGGTGCATATTGTGCATGAGTATGCAATCAACTTTGCATCATATGAAACAGAGTTCCTTGCGTCCTTAAGGGCAGCAAATCAAGATGTCACCATTGCAATAGAAACCAACCATTAGCAAATAGTGTAGACCCATAAAGGATCTATGCTTTTTGCTTGAAGTCATCAATAGAATGAATAGCATAGACTATGATCTGCCAACTCTTTTACTTGAAATCCAATGTACAATGAATAACATAGACTATGATCTGCCAACTCTTTTACTTGAAATCCAGTGTACAATGAATAACATAGACTGTGATCTGCCAACTCTTTTACTTGAAATCCAATGTACAATGAATAACATAGACTATGATCTGCCAACACTTTTACTTGAAATCCAATGTACAATGAATAACATAGACTATGATCTGCCAACTCTTTTACTTGAAATCCAATGTACAATGAATAACATAGACTATGATCTGCCAACTCTTTTACTTGAAATCCAATGTACAATGAATAACATAGACTATGATCTGCCAACACTTTTACTTGAAATCCAATGTACAATGAATAACATAGACTATGATCTGCCAACTCTTTTACTTGAAATCCAATGTACAATGAATAGTATAGACTATGATCTGCCAAATCTTTCACTTGAAATCCAATGTACAATGAATAGCATAGACTATGATCTGCCAACACTTTCACTTGAAATCCAATGTACAATGAATAACATAGACTATGATCTGCCAACTCTTTTACTTGAAATCCAATGTACAATGAATAACATAGACTATGATCTGCCAACTCTTTTACTTGAAATCCAATGTACAATGAATAGCATAGACTATGATCTGCCAACACTTTCACTTGAAATCCAATGTACAATGAATAACATAGACTATGATCTGCCAAATCTTTCACTTGAAATCCAATGTACAATGAATAGCATAGACTATGATCTGCCAACACTTTCACTTGAAATCCAATGTACAATGAATAACATAGACTATGATCTGCCAACTCTTTTACTTGAAATCCAATGTACAATGAATAACATAGACTATGATCTGCCAACTCTTTCACTTGAAATCCTAAGTACAGTGGAACCCCGCTATAATGCGATAATTGGTGTAAAAAAATTGGGGTCGCGTTAATGCGGGGTTTTACATTATTTCACTTTATTCAGAGAGCAACTCATTGGCACATATAAGTGTATTCATGTCTAACGTATATGATGAATAGGGTATCAACGCCGTTTACTATCATGCCGTCGTGGCATTCAGTTCATCTATAATGCATGTAATTCCACACAGATTTACAGTATTTAATAATTTTTTCCTAGATCATTGTGTCTGAATTCAGTGTCTAATATACAGTATGAACAGAGTATCAACACTGTTTACTTGCCATCTGATATTGTACTGTCGGGGCTTGAAATTAATCCATAATATATGTAATTCCATTGTAAAAATTGCATACATATTTAAACTATTCAATAATTTTGCCACACATCATTATGTGTCTGAATTCAAATGGGAAAAATTTACAGCAAAATTGGGTTAAGAAAGACAAAGCACGTGTACGGTTCATTACATTCCAGGGTCTATGAATGGTGTATGTACAAATTTCATACTGCTATAATTTTCTCATTTGCCTTTCTGTGTACATTTATCCATTGCAAATTTCCAATAATTAATGCTTGTATGCCTATTCATTTGAACAACTACAGCAAGAACAATTACCAATCAACACATGCTTTCAGCATGCTTATAACTTTTACTTCAGATTTTGTGAATATCAAAAGAAATGTGAAAACTACTATACAATCATTGTGTAAAGTGCAGAGAACGACTTCTGTTTGTGAACTTGCTTTTCCATAACAGTCAAATATTTTTATAAAAAATAGGAAATTAATAACAAGTTCATACACAAACACCATACACATGTAAAACCCAAGAACTAAGTGCAGTAGGCCTGCAATGTTCACAAGTCACTTTTATAAAAAAAAAATTTAAGCTGAACACATGTACAGTTTTATACCCTTTCAATTTCCAGCTAATAAAGCGGACATTATTTACTGGTCAACTGATTACGTCTAATAACACCTCCAAGCCCAGCAAACATGTTGAATCTTTTATCAACAACCGCATTGTCATCTGCTTGGTTGTGTATACAGTTAAAGAAGAAACACATGTCGGCTATTGTTTGAGCAACGATTGTATACAGAATTAATTGAAGACAATCACAAAGATGACTTGTTGGCTTTACTCATGGATCAGTAACAAGTAACATTTGTGATAATGTTTATTTTGGCATAACACTTCAAGAACCTGGTGAAATTGTTAGATTTCAGAAGCCAAGCCACGATCGTATTATATTCAAATTCATACTCGAACTCTTCCCCAAAATGATAATAAACGTTTTACACACTGTTTCTCATACTTTAAAAAAAGTGTTTTTCCTGTACGAGAAAAATACACGTACATGTATATAAAATTTCAGGAACCACACCACAATCATATTAAATTCGAATTCTCTTCCCCATAATGATAATACATTTTTTATGCACTATTTCATGTACTTTGAACAAAAAATATTTTTTCATGTGTAAATGAATATACAATATTTTGGGAGCCACGCCATGACCACATTATATCCGAATGCGCATTATAGCGGGGTTGCACTGTACAATGAATAGCGTAGACTCTGATGGCATTTTTTCTTGAAATCATCATTGGCATAAATGGCATAGACCATGATCTGATGGTTCCTTAGATTGAAATAACAGTGCATTCACTTGAAATAATCAGTAGAATGAATAGTGTGGACCAGCAGTGATCAACTCAAATGTTTAAATGGGCCTGAATTGACCTTGATATCACACCACATGAAATTTTGTATCTATAATAAAAGCATAAACACACTAGTAAGGACCCAGACCATGTACTACGCAGAATATATAACAGTTACTATGATCTGCTGCCACTTTCACATGAAATCATGAGTGGATGAATAGAGTAGACTATAAACATGGTGGGTTTTTTTGAGATTATCAGCAAAATGAATAGTATAGACTGATCTGACAGCGCTTTTGCTCGAAATAGTCTGTGGAATGAATAACATAGACTATGAATTTATGACACTTTGGCTAAAAAAAATATTCAGTAGAATCAATAGCATAGACATGCACACAAACAGGTGTCACTGTTCACACTTATCTACATGTACTTATACACACATGCACAGAAACAGGTGTCACTGTTCACACTTATCTACATGTACTTGTACTTATACACATGCACACAAACAGGTGTCACTGTTCACACTTATCTAGATGTACTTATACACATGCATACAAAGAGGTGTCACTTTTCATACCTATGTATATATACTTGTACTTATACACATACATACAGACAGGTCACAGGAATATCTGAATATTTACATTTGAAATGGACAAGAAAAATATATCTGAAATTTTACTTTATTTTCAATTCCATGTAAGTCGATAGCTACATAAGAGTGCCAAAACCAAAACTTAGACTGAGAAGTAAATGCCACAATGAAATCACATAGAAATTTATGTGCCAAAAGTGTGCAAAACTATTTCATGGCTCCATTAGTTTTTCATTGAAAAGATTGTCACTATGTTATTTTTGGTTCTCATATTTACCTTAGCATGGTAAGAAAGAGAAGTAAATTGACATGGCAGATTAAGAGGCTTGATGTCTTTGAGGTTTTGATAATCATTTCTTTCATAAATGAAGTTTAAAAAGTCTAGAAAGATGAACTGTTATGTAATCTTGCAAAAAATATTGTGGTTTCTATAATTATATCAATCTTCAGTGATTTTGATATTTGTTGATAGAAAATAATTGCCTGGAAATGATTGAAGTAATTTTCTTGCAAGGAACAAAGTTATTATGTATTTAAACAAATGTCTTCAAGCAGATTTTGTTCAAAGCTGGAATTACTGCAAACGTCTTTGTTTCTTAATTACCACATTGGTTATTGCCCACCCCCATTAGTGTTTGATCTTTGCCAAATCAGTAAATCGAAATAAATTCTCTCCTTTTTCTGAGTAAATTCAATGAAATCAGGGCCTCCTATTGTGGCCATATGTCCCTATATACAGATGGTCCACGAGCTAGAGACAAGGTTGAATCTGCCATTGCAAGTTGCAACAACCTATGGCACTATATTGAGTTTACTGGATAAAGCTTCCTTTTAACAACAGAAAATCCAGCCATTCTTGTAATTTTGTAAATGTGTTGAAATATCGGAAAAAAACCCAAATACATCATAACTTGGACCACTTTTCACAATTGAAACAATGCAAAAACGTAAATTTGACAACCAAATAATATCCCAGGTCTTCCAGAAAGACAAATTCATGCAGAGAGGCAATTGGCTCATACAGTGTGGAAAAAGTATTCTGTACATTTGGTGCCTAGTCATATTGGTATTAAGAGTCATGAAAGGGCAGATGAAGCAGCCAAAGCTACCCTGCTGTCATCCATTTCTGAACTGAAAACCACATATAGTGACTTTAAATAATGTATAAATTGACTTGTTCTTTATACTTGGTAAAACATGGGGAATGAAAACTCAACAAAAAAGTTTGGTAGCATAAAAGTACTGAGTGGAACGTGGCATCTCTCTTATACCATATATACACGCTTATAAGTCTAGTCCTGCTGCAAACATCACAGACCCAGATCTGCTGACACATAATGTGCCAGCAGATCTGGATCTATGCAGTTTGTTAAGAGTAATCAATAGAACAAACAACATAGACCCTGTTCTGCAGGCACATTATGCTATGGGAGGTCATGATCTTTGTTGCTTGCAGTTTGACTCGACTTATGACTGAGTGAATGTGGTAGAATAAATTGCAGAGATGGGGTGGTATTGTGCCAATCACATGTAGGACACACATGTCTGGCTTGTGCATGCCTCTAAAAGGTGAATCTTGGCCAAAGTGCATACCGAGCCATTATTCACAGTGGTAGTCAAATACTAGTACATTTTTGTAAATTCTATTGACTTCCACTCTGTGCGACAGAAGTGTTTAATGTACATTGAATCAAGATCTTTCACATGTAACATCAAAGCAAATCTTGATGCAATGCAGTTTATATCAAAATATAATTATTCTATTTGAATGATCTTATATTTTGTACTTTTATGTTTTTTATGTACATTTTGTACTTTTACCATACTTAACCATTTCTATTTTGCATTTTGTAGCCCTTCATATTTAGATTTACTTCAAAGGGTTTATCTACTTGTTGTTGTTTTGAGGGGTTTAATGCCATTTGTCAGGACATAATGAGCTATGCATGGTTGTCAGAATAGGTGAAGGAAAAAAATCCAGGAAAAGCCAGTAAGAACCATTGACACAGAGGAAGCCACAGGCTTTTTTCACATACCCACATTGGCCAAGTGTGAGACTCGAAAACACGTAGACAGGTGAGATGGCAATGATCAGTAAAGACAAGTGCTTCAGACAACTTGGTCATCTGGGGTCCTGTTTGTCTTCCTAAAGTTTATGTACAATCCCTAACTTTTAAATTTTTTAAGAACTTAGCTTTTAGTTGGCTCTATGTAGCCATTATTGTGCTGAGATGCCAATAAATGTAAATATTTAACATAGATCAATTAAAGCTTATTGTACTAGGTTTCCCAATAACAACAATATTGTGAAAATAACAACAATGAATATATAATAAAAAATAATCAAATCAGTGTAGTTCAATACACTTAGTGTATGGCTAAAGAAATGTAAGCTAGAAAAAAGTTGTATTATTTCACAATATATATTGCTGGAACCTGTTCCTGAATTATGGGCAGATTATTTATTCATAAGTTTTCTTTTAATTTAAACATGTTTTGATGATATGCAGAATTGCACAAATATCTTTGAAATTAATAGATTCATACAGATAATTATCCATATTATCCGTATGGAAACTTGAACTAGATTTTCCTTGTCACTCAGTTATACAGATCTGAAATAAAAATGGATCTGTCCCTAACCCTTTATTAGGTTCACTCCCCCCCATGTTTCTTCATGGAGACATTTCCTCCAAAATTTTACAAAAGAAGAGTGAGATGACAAAGGCTAAACTGGCATGCTTTGTGCACAAAAGTGTGTTTGGAAAATTTCTGTTTACAAAGCAGAGTTGAGCATGATCGCAATGAAGTTTGGCAAATTGCCTGGATACCAAGTTTTTATTCACTACTTGCCAGTAAACAAAACCCAAACTTCAACTTAATACTCTAGCATCTTTTGTTATATGAAAATGTAATTAATTATTAGACATCAAATTACGGTTGGAGTAATGTTTTATTGTTTTGTTTTTTTTTGTAGTGGAAGTAGTGGTAGTAGTAGTTGTTTTTCTTGGCAAAGATGGCATTCGTCAAATTTCAAAGGCTGCATGGAGGTGTGGTTGGAGAGGGCAATTGCCCCCCAGGTACCAAAGAAATGGGGAAGTGAGATTGGGAGTTTTTTCTCAGCTGTAATTTTAAATTTTCACCTTCACCTTAGTGTAACAGACAACTTGTCACAAGACTTTAACCTGGACAATGGGCAACCTGGCAGTTTCTTATATTAGACCACCAAAATTTACTATTTTTAACAAGGCACACAGAAGCAGAATCAACTTATAAATTATAAATATAGATACTAACAGAAAGCCTGATTTGCATTCTGTTTTTGTATGTATTTTTTTGTAACAGTATCTTGCAAATGAATTAATTTTTGTCAACTTCCAAACACCATATAAACTCAACGGTATATCTGCCAGCATGCCACAAATATGGCAGCTGATGAGGTCATTCGGGAACTATCTATACACAGTCTCGAATCTCAAATATGAGAGAGAGAGAAAGAGAGAGAGACCATATGATTGAAAGCTACTTTAATATTGGCTATCTCAAGATCACATATTAGAGCCTCAGGAACATTCATTCCTGTTGTCTCAAATATGTGATTCATATCACTTTTCAGACTGGCTCTCTTCAGATTAAATATTCTAGCTTTGAATATATACTCATGTACAAGCCTAATAATTTAGGGCAAAAAAACCCAGGAAGAATGGAGATCAACTTATCCGCAGGATATGATATAAACTTGAAAACTTTTTTAAAGTTTTCTTGTTGAGTACTGATATATATTGTTATTGTACATCGATGAAAACAGAACACATACATTACCTGAACCCCCAGGCTCTCCTGTACTGAAATCCAATGTGAACTTGACCATCCATTCAGATGGAATAGCGTTAATAAGATTTTCAATATGGCTGGACTTATGGTTTGACTTATGCAAGGGTCATGAAAAGTTTAATGTTGAACCTCATCAGTTTGGGTTAGTGTGAGTGAATTTACAATAAAGTCTATGAAAACAAACTACAATTTATCAATTTCAGATTTAAGCAATAAAATAAAAGAATTTTGGTGAGTCAAAATATGAACAATCCACAGGATAAGAAAAAGTTCTAACAGGAAGTATACAGATTGATAGTTCCTTCATAATATTGGTGTGGCACAAGGAAGTTTTAATTAACTAGATAAAACAGTAAAACATTTAAAAAGAGTTTATTAATACAAACCAAAAGAAAGAATTGATGTAGTTTAATAGGAAATAGATATCATCAACTGAAATATACCTTGTTATCTGACTCTTGTAATAACATTGAATGATCATAATACAAGGTTGAATGGTCACAATTCAAGACTGTATCATCATAATTCAAGGTTGAATAGTCATAATATAAGGTTGAATGGTCATAATACAAGGTTGAATGGTCACAATTCAAGGTTGAATGGTCACAATCCAAGGTTGAATGGTCATAATACAAGGTTGAAAGGTCATAATTCAAGGTTGAATGGTCTTAATTCAAGGTTGAATGGTCATAATTCAAGGTTGAATAGTCATAATGCAAGGTTGAATGGTCATTATACAAAGCTGAATGGTAATAAATCAAGGTTGAATGGTCATAATTCAAGGTTGAATGGTCTTAATTCAAGGTTGAATAGTCATAATGCAAGGTTGAATGGTCATAATACAAGGTTGAATAGTCATAATTCAAGGTTGAATGGTCATTATAAAGGTTGAATTATCAAAATACAAGGTTGAATGGTCATGAAACTAGGTTGAATGGTCATAATACAAGGTTGAATGGTTATAATTCAAGGTTGAATGGTCTTAATGCAAGGTTGAATGGTTATAATACAAAGCTGAATGGTATAATACAAGGTTGAATGTCACAATTCAAAGTTGAATAGTCATAATACAAGGTTGAATGGTAATAATTCAAGGTTGCTTCATAATTTAAGGTTGAATGGTCATAATACAAGGTTGAATGGTCACAATTCAAGATTGTATCATCATAATACAAAGTTGATTAGTCACAATTCAAGATTGTATCATCATAATTCAAGGCTGAATAGTCATAATGCAAGGTTGAATGGTCATAATAGAAGATTTAATGGTCTTAATTCAAGGCTGAATGGTCATAATTCAAGTTTGAATAGTCCTAATGCAAGGTTGAATGGTCATGATACAAAGTTGAATGGTCATAATTTAAGGTTGAATGATCACAATTCAAGGTTGAATGGTCATAATACAAGACTGAATGGTAATAATTCAAGGCTGTATCTTATTTTAATAATTCAAGGCTGTATCTTAATTTAAGGTTGAATGGTCATAATACAAGGTTTAATGGTCTTAATTCAAAGCTGAATGGTCATAATTCAAGTTTGAATAGTCCTAATGCAAGGTTGAATGGTCATAATACAAAGTTGAATGGTCATAATTTAAGGTTGAATGATCACAATTCAAGGTTGAATGGTCATAATACAAGACTGAATGGTAATAATTCAAGGTTGTATCTTAATTTAAGGTTGAATGGTCATAATACAAGGTTGAATGGTCATAATCCAAGGTTGAATTTTCATAATACAAGGTTAAATAGTCATAATTCAAGGTTGAATGATCATTATAAGGTTGCATGGTCATAATACAAGATTGAATGGTCATACAACTAGGTTGAATGTTCAATACAAGGTTGAATGGTCATAATGCAAGGTTGAATGGTCATGATACAAAGTTGAATGGTCATAATTTAAGGTTGAATGGTCACAATTCAAGGTTGAATGGTCATAATACAAGTTTGAATGGTAATAATTCAAGGTTGTATCATAATTTAAGGTCGAATGGTCATAATACAAGGTTGAATGGTCACAATTCAAGGTTGAATGGTCATAATCCAATATTGAATGGTCATAATACAAGGTTGAATAGTTATACAATAAGGTTGAATGGTCATAATACAAGGTTGAATAGTCATAATTCAAGGTTGAATGGTCATTATAAAGGTTGAATGGTCAAGATACAAGGTTGAATGGTCATAATACAAGGTTTAAACATCATAATTCAAGGTTGGATCATCATATTACTAGGCTGAGTGGTCTTAATACAAGGTTGAATCATCATCATACAAGGTTATATAAATTTCGTTGATGTGCTATATGGAAGTGTATATTACTCGATTTTCGTTGCACACTAAATAGTGTTATTCAATCATTGTAAAGTTTAGTTACATGTATTTGTGTGTATGTTTATATCAAGGGTACACAACCCCCGGCTCGTGAGCCGGATCCGGCCGGCAAACATGTTCTGTGCGGCCCTCAGAGCAAATTAAAAGAAATATGGCCATGAACAGTAATTATATTAAAGAAATTAGTGTTTGTGGCCCTCAAGTGGTCTTAGAAAATGCAATCTGGCCCATGGCCGAAAAAGGTTGTGCACCCCTGATATATATATATATATATATATATATATATATATATATATATATATATATATATATATATATATATTTACTGATTTCACAACAACACACTATTTAATAATTTAATAATTTTGACAATACGCCATCAGGTCTTTTCTCTGGTTGAATTCCGAAGACTTTTAGGTTATTACAATAAATCAGGGTTATATTCAATTTCTATAAACGTAAACCATCAAACCTTACCTGATTTTAAAAAACAAACAAACTAGGATTATTTGAATGAAAAATAATATATATAATTCTCAAATAGTATATGTGAATGATGTAATTGCATCAAGATTGATTTCAGCTACTTTAAATTTGCAAAACATATTGTCAAATGGAAGAATAAAAATATATTTTAGAAGAAACATTTTTTTTGATTAGCTGAACATGATAGTTCTTTGTATATAGAGATATCTTTTAATATTGTTTACATAATACACATTTACTATCATGCTTGATGCTGATGTAAAGTTATGACTATTTCAATGACGATTTTTTTTCGCGTTCGTCATTTACTTTTGAAATAAATAATGACAAAAATGTAACTAACCTCAGAATTACATCTTTAACAGCTACTATTGAGAAAATATTTTCATGAAATAGGATGCGGTAAAATAACTTAATACTTTAAAACTAGTGACATAAATGTGTATACAATAGAAATTACAAATTTCCAGTTGATACTCAATTTGCTTTCATGTTGTTTACAAAGAAAATAAACGATCCGACATAAAGTTACTTTTTTATGGACTGAAGTTAGAGCTTGTGGACTCAGGCAAAGTCCATTTCCTGAATACAAGTTAATTTTTAAAGTTTGAAATTTATAATGAATTATTGGAATAAGATGAAGCAGCTCTTGATAAAGGTGTAATGAAATAATCAAAAATAAGGAGACCGTATGTTATAATACCCTGCTTACTTTTTTCTACTTCGTCAGTTATAAAAGCATGTAGCTTACTTTTAAGACACACGATTCTTGTATTGGTCTCATCTTTAAACAGTTCAACAACCTTTTTGTTGGCTAATTTTGTACCATAAATTCTATAATTGTTGTAATCGCTTGTGTCGCAAAACTGTATATTTTTTTGTTTCACGTAATTGAAGTAATTGTCTGTTTCTGTACTAAATTACAGTGAACCTGTATCGGTCGTTAAAGACCTCTGTTTCTCACCCAAAACAGTATTGTAGTGAAAATCATATATCAGGAACATCTTGCACTTTAAATTACGATAGTGAATAACATATATTTATAACGTTCATAATAATAAAAGTTCACACTGTTTGTATCTTTTATTTTACATTTTTTGTAATGTAGATAAATCATCCTCACTGGGAATTGGTTTCCTGTTGCCAGAGTATACTACTTAGCAGATTCAGGCAAATATGTTGGTTCATCTAATCTGCTTCAAAAATGCCATCATTTTTTTAAAATCAGTTTATTTGCATTATTTATTTAACATATGCCCATTTAAAGTTCACAGCGGACACTTGCTGACACATGATCCAACCATACAAATGTTTGGAGTTGTGTACGTAATATATCACCGTGACCTTCAAGTCTCATATTATTCAGTACTCAGAACTTAAGAAGTGTTTCCTTCATTCGCGTTATAATATTCACGTTTTGTTTTTATATATGGATTAGATATCATACTTTTTCTTCTTTTGAAGAAATATATCATGATCTGTCTGCAATTCTAATTTTACCGTACTGATTTTCAGACTAGTCAGAATTACTAAAAGAACGTGCTGGGTTTAGTTCATAATTATTCATACACTTGGATCTAAATTCTTTAAAAATATCACATAAGATTAAAATATCTTTCTCTACGTAAGATCGTAAAGATCGCCAAAAGATTTTGATTTGAAATGTTTCATAATATCTTTAGCATACTGATAATCTGCTACGCTATTTCCTGATTATATCAGTTTTGGATAAAATGTCTCAATTAGCAGTAATTCAGTTTTATTCACTCTTTGGAATGACTCCATATATTCGTATGGATAAATATAATTTCTCATAAATATGGAGAACATCTCAATTTATCTTAAAATCATTATAGTTAGTGAGAATTTATCATTATTTAGTTTATCTCGTGATTGACCCGCAAACCGGTAACTATTTAGAAATCATAGTGTTCGCTAATGAAAAATATTTTTGTTGTTTTCTTGTTTTTCTTGTATTTTTATACCTTAAAACGGTGTGTGTGTGTGTGTGTGTGTGTGTGTGTGTGTGTGTGCACGTGACATTTGTTTGGTATTATTATTTACTTCTTACTTTGGAAAAAAATTTTTTTCCAGAGAGGTTTTGATAATTGAATATAATAGTATCCAGGCGTAATATGAAGAAATATGGGAATACATTTTAAATATTCATGAATTAAATTGTACAGTAATTATGTTATACCACTGTTTCAGCTCAGTGATTATGATCTATTTTTTCACAGATACGGCCGATTTTGGTGGAATTATATTACTTTTTATGTTGTTACTGAAAGTCATTTCAGCAGCGTCACCTGGGCCGTAGTTTCCTAAATGAATTTTAAAAATTCATACAACATAATTATGTAGACTTATCCACTGTAAACTATTGATTCCTATTCCTCATCGGCTGATTTAAGATAAAGGAAAAATCCTGCTGGTAAGTGTTTTGCTGTTTTTATTGCCCATGATATTTCTATTGCTTGTCCTGAATCATCTCTTGGTATGTTAATAATTGATTTTCTCTGTATAAAGGAACACGTATTTGTTATTTTATTTTCAAACTGTTACATCATTGTATGAAATTCATCCAGTGGATTAAATTCCGTAACATGCATAGTTGTTTGTCCGCCACTTTTGGTATTAATCTATATGAACTAGCATGTCTGTTAAACGAGTTTTATAGCTTTCTTATAATAATCTTTCGTTTTAAAGTTTCATTTACAATTCACAAATCGATTAAATTTGTTGTAGTTGGAGTAGTAACTAAAGGAGTTTCTAGTTTCTTTTTACTTCGAAGATTAACGTGCAATCTCCAAACAGTTATTACACTATCAGTGATAAGGGGCATTTCTAGTACTTTCCGGTCTAAATTAAAACAAAACGCAAATATTTTTCATACCTTTTTAATTTACCAAATAGTCAATTTGTCCATGCTCTGCCAGTTAGAAGACGAAACAAATTTGTTATGCATTCATTATACTACTGTTTTCTTTCAATCTATATACCTGTGAAATATTTTTGTCTTTTTTTTTTTTTAATTCTACAATACGTGTAGAATCTACTTTTTATGACTCAGTGTGAATTCGCTTGTATCAGTTTCATGCAGTCACGAATTGTTTTGGCGGAAATGTACTCTCTGATATTATTCTTATCGTCGCCAATGAAATGCAATGGTCGTTTCATATTTGGGCAATCTTTACATCGTGTGTAATCAGCATTCCATTTAATCAACGGACTTAGTTTGACAACACGCATAACAGATAATTTGTTCCATTACTACTGCGTAAATTATTTACACATAACTATTTATACCTTGATTTACAGGCTGTTAATTAGGGTCTAAACTGACTGACACAAGAACTGTGCCTCGCTAAGATCGACGGTTAATCTGCGGGGACTACTTAGCTAGTAAGACAACACTTTCTTCTGACACAACTTTCAAAATATTCGTCATACCATTTGCATTTTACCAGCGAATAGTTTTTGTTATTCATTATTTACTTTTAGAAGTTTCTTAATCTTGAAGATATCATGCATATCTTATATAGACAACGCCTTCTAAAATGATTCCTTGAAGATTCTCTCCCTATTAGTCCTCTACTTTAAATTAATCGAATCTCCTCAAATTACTTGTCTGATTATAAATTTCGTTCGCGAAATTGGCAAAAAGATAGACTGATATTTGTGTACCCCGACTTTCTCACATATTTGATATCTAGGTGTTTCATAGGCATCCGGTGTAGACGATTTGTTTCTATACTGTAGATCTATTTTTTTTACTTGTTTGTTCAGTTTGCGACATGTCTAAGGAGCGATGTTTTTTGCTTACTATATCCGTCAATAAGGGTTTGTAACATATATACCCATTTTCTGTTTTCGTTAGTATTTTTACCCGCTGTAAGCGTCATACTTGTAAACTACATGGCAAGGGTTCAAATCCAGTTTCCCCTAAAATATTTTGCATATATCATTTGGAGAATCTAGCTGCATGAAAACAGATCAAAATAACTACGCAGAAATAAAAGGAAGCTAGAAATAAAATAAGAAAATAATGAGTAATAAATTAAAACCACACTGCTAAAATGTGACGTGCATGAGACACAATCTTGTGTATGCAATTGCATACAGCAAAATAAATAATATGGCCAATGTATTATGATGCAAAATACAGAATCTGATGTGAAAACACAAAACGAACTACACACAAACGAGCAATTTAGCTCGATAATTAGGGTGTAGAAAACAAAATAGATCGGGCCGCTCCATGTTGGTAGTAACTTGCTTCTTTCCTTTTTATTATCCACACGGAGAAGCTTTCAGTGCTGGCGTGTACCTATTACGAATTTTTCATATAGTGATTTTGAAATTAATACAATTTGGTGATACGCGCTGGCATTTTATTCTACATTTGGGGGTATAGAATGGTGAATATTTCTTTTTATAAATGGAAAGGAGCTGAAAAACTTATTTTTTCATATCTTATACTAGCTGTTGATGGCTTTTGTCCTATTCATTATATTTCTTATAGGATGAGATGACTATAAAAGAGCATTTGAAAATCAAGGTGTAAATAAAATAATTTAAACCTGTGACAAAACAAACACAGACCCATGCATAATTCTTAGTAAAAGGTTGATTTTTATAATTTTAGTGGGTGGTGTGGGAATGTTTATTGCGTCTGTAGAACATACAATATAACTGGCGTCAAACCTTTTATATGTCACCAGAGAAACACTCGAGACCTGACCGGGATCGAAATCGGGAACTCTTTAATTACAGAAAGACGATCTAACATCTTTGGTCGAAGCCGATAACCATAATTCAGATGAGTACTAGATCATCATAACATTTTTTGGTTAATGTGATTTGTACTTTGCAGGAACGTAGACTACAGGCTTTTGCGAAGTAATATCTGTATGGTATTTTCATCGCTTTATACAAACTTCAAATAAAATAAATTCTGTTAATAGCCTTTTCAGTCTGAAGATAGTACTAGTTTTACTACAAATGTGGCGCGCAATAGCAAAAGTTTGTAGAAATAATAAGATGTATTCTTTCATAAAGCATAAAAAAGTCTTAAGCATTTTCAGGATATTTTGGGTGAAAAAATTATATTTAAACAATATGAATAGGAAGAACATGTAATTAATTTTTAGATAAATGAAGATCTATAGACATATATATTCCTAAAAAAAAATTTAAAAAATATATAAATTAAATACAAAATTTTTAGATAAATGATGACATCCCATTATATTATTCGGGATCACGCTGTCACATGGGAAGTCCGGAATGCACCGATGAGAAGTCAATAAGAGAGAGAGAGAAAGAGAGCATATTCTGGCTTATCAAAGTTTTTCCCCATCCTACTATCAAACATATCATCTCAAGAAATATATGTTCTAAATTATGTCATTTCCACCACAGTTAGTAGTAATATGAGTATAGAGGGTAAAACAGTTATACTTCCTCTCAAAATTCAATCCGTTGTCAACATTGCGAACATGACCACATTGGCTGTGCACGTGAGAGATCCAACAACCCAAAGTAAAATGGTGTCCAGCTTCTTCGATAATTTAAAGTTCAGGCAACCGCACGCGCATGAACATGGTTTCCCAGACCAGCACTTAGTTCCACAGCAACATGTTTTCGACTTCCATGACCTAGCCTCACTTTCATATTCCTCTCTGTCTGAAAGGTCCACTTCCGGTTCCAGTAAGAGACGTTGGCTCACTGATGCACTGATTCCATTGATGTTGAAATTATTATTAGAAATGGGAGTGGTGGCAACTGAAGTTGGCTTTGGAGATTTAGTCACCCTGTAGTATTTGCTGTCATGAACTTCTTCCCAACGTCTAGCCCATTTGGGACTGAAATCTTTGTGATGGAGGTACAAAACCCAGACGGTGGATGCGACTGAAATCCCGCTCATTGTCAGCAAAAAGGTAAGATATACAGCTGAAAGGCAAGCAAAAGTTTACATGAAACAAGTCGAAATACTTGAAATAGTCTGCATCTATCTCTTCCAATTTAAATGACGTCAATACAGAAAGGAGTTACAGTGAAAATACTGTAATTACCACTGATTGACGGATAAACAGTGACTTGAGACGTTAATTTATCTGGCATTATTTAGGCGACTTAACATGAGTGAATACTCAACTTTAGTCTTAAACTGTGAGTTATGTACGAGTATAAGGCTGATGGACATACTTCATTGTAAGTGGGGGTGTGGGGGTGGAAGACCGGCCATGCAGTGACAAAGGGGAGAAGAGGGCAAACAAGTTGGAGTAGTCCATGTTTAAGATGGTTCATCGCGTTCCTCAGCGGCAACACAAAAGACAAGCATGTATAGAAAGATACTCATCTCTATGGTAGCCTTCCTAAAGGTGTAAGGGTTGGCCCATCCCACCCTCCCTTCCCACTCAACGGCAGTGGTCTCGAGAGCTTCGTTACTGTTTTTATTTCTTTCATTGAGAGATATGCTAACCGATTACCTATACCGGTAACATGCACCGGTGCAAAATACTTGCGCTTGGGTCACAATGGAATGTACTAAGAGATGTGGCAAGAGTAGTATAAACGAATTTTAAAGTAGGCGTACAGTAACGTTGTATGAGCTGTGAAACTCATATCTGCACGGTGTGTGGCTTTGCTGTAAAGGTTCGCGACACACTGTGCCAGGCTTGTGTCTCGGAGAATTTACGTGCATGCCTTGGGAAAGATAAAATGCCCATATGATTGAAGAATTTCTGAGGCTATCTGATATTAATAATTAAAATTCTTACAGCAGTTTATCCGCTTAGATATACGTGCAAAACGCGACAAGTTCGAGGCTTTGACTGGGTTCGACCCCCTTACTCATGGAGCCTAACAAAACTACAGCAGCTACAATCATCTCTTTCGCGGACTTCCAGCCGATGATCGCTTGATCGGGTTAAGAGCTGGGGAGCGCAGAGCAGGTCCTGCTGAAGGAAGTTTGCCAGTTGGGCGCAAATGAAATAGAGTAGCCCGAAGTCCACTATGATCCTGATTAGATCGCACCCCACCCTACCACAACATAGACCTTGATTGTTATTGTCTTCGTTGTTACGCCAAGAAAGAGATTGAAGTCGACGGTGCTTCGCATGTTTTTGGCAAGTTTCGCATACTTGGTGACCTTGCCATTACGCAGGTGTACCAAGTCTGGAGAGATCGCCATATCTTTAATTGCGAAATTGCCTCTTTTCATTCAGCCGTCGTTCCAACAGTTTTTTTTTAAACAAAATCGCATCAAGACTTTATCCCTCAGTCAAAGACGGCCCTTTGAAGACAGAACACCGCAATGTCCACGCCCCGCATGAAGACCTGCACTTTCTCTCTCTGTGAGCGACACAGCGTTAGTACGATATGGGCGATGCCTGAGATAGCATTGGGCCGGAGAGACAAAGCAATTTGGGATCTCGGTGACAGAAATAACAAAACGAGGACTCTAAACTTGTGGAGCAGTTTATACTGGCTGACGGTCGCTCGAGGTTGTAGTCTCGTGTTAAGAATGGTAACTTTCTAGCCCCCAAGTGACAGCACATACTACACAAATATGACCGAATATTGGATGTCACATCGTGCGGTCCCCACATTACCAGCCTCAAGGTTCAACAGGGACAATGATCAACTATCTACACACCTAACACCTACATTATCATCTCATGTGCGAACAAGACTCTGGCAAGACAACATATGCAATCGTAAACGTAATATGCTCGTCCCTATTCATAACCACTGACTCGCAAAAGGAGATACGGTGTCGGTACAACAGCTTCTTTCGCTGAAACGGGCAAAAAAGAATCGACGCCAGCCAGAACGTATGGATGAGAAATACATTCCGCTGGTTATTATTTGAAACGAGATGTGCGCAGTCCACCGACACATTCTACAAATATTCGTCGAGTGGCTTGATCTGTTGTGGTGACCGATGCCAGACATAGCCCGTAGCTAGAGAACTGCTGAATGACTGGCTGCGCGAGTATGTCCAAGAGGTCGAGGAAGACTAGTGTGACAAGAACGAGGCACTTTAAAACTTAAAAGAAATGAAGCACATATAATCTGACAGTGTCCAGTGCCAGGAGACGCACAAGACCCATCCCGCCTGTCTTGACTGACGTTTCTGGAGCAGTGGAAACTCGCTAGCATGCTCGTAATCTCTCACATAGTGGTGGGTGATAGGGCCTAGCAACTCCTACTTGAGCGACACAATACGCATTTCGCAGACAGGCCAGTCCCACTCTTGTACCACTTTCAGGATAGCCTTACTATCTTTGTTACAGTTCCAGGGACAAACGATCAATTAATGTGCACAACTCCAATTTGCTTAGGTTTCAGTCTACAGTTACTTTGCATTTAATGTGTAACAACAATGCATTTCCTAGATTTTCCTCACTGGTTATTCTGGTTATTTAGAAAAGACATTGCATATTGTCCGTATTGTTAAAGTAATTTTAATTCACTTTTTTGATGTATGATGAATGGGTGTAGTTTGGGTTTTAAAGTATACAGCTTGGCCTAACGTCAGCTGTCCACCTCTTCAAAAGACTACACACTATGATTGGTTATTTTCACTTCCTGCTGCCGATATCGTTTCTTGTTTTACTATTTATATATATTTATATATTTTTAATTCATTTATTGCACTTTCAGAAGCTGATATTGTCTACTCTGGCAAAATTTACTTTACATAATTTAACAACTTCTAAAGTTAGTATACTTTGAACTTGTCCAGGCTTATTTTTTGAGCATATGGTATGAGCCATTTTGATCAGCTGTCTGCTTTAGATGTGGACAGATCCCATAATTACTACACCCACCCAGCTACGAAATGCTGCCTGGAAAAGATATGCCGACGGCAACAACTCATCCAGGGTTCTCAAGACCGGTGACCGCATGACAGGTAAACCTGAACATGAGATACAATACGATTATGAATGTGACAGACCCTGTAGACCAACAGGGTGTTTTTATAAAAGCATACGTAGAAAACAGGGTGGTTAGGATTAGAGCAGGACACATTCCACCTCTAAAGACAAACTTTCTCAACAAAAACGGGTTTATTTCTTCAGCAAGCTCTGTGTATTATTGATCTCACCGTACATGCAATGCCTTCGAAGTACTAGAATGCCTTTAATGGATTACTGCCGGATCTACCAGCGACACCTGGCAAATGATGCAATGTCCGACCGCCGTAATGATATGAAAAATGCAGCTAGCTGGACGACTTGTAAATAATTTAGCTCAATAACAGCTGGAAACTTCAAGGTAGCTAGGACGAAACCATACACGCATTCATATTAACATCAGCAGTCAGCCCACGACTATCATACTTTCAGATAATCACAGTAGACGATATTTTCTAACCATAATGCCACATTTTCGATTTTATTGGAGTCTACTCTTTCTTCCTTCGGACGGGCAGCGACCGTGCTAATGGATACAGACCATTTCAGCTACACAACCATGCTTGTAAAAGTCTACAGACCTCTGATATTTGAAGCGCCAGTACCCTAAGAGGTCATCTTTCCCAGTACGCAAGCAAGGCCCACCCCGCGGCTTTACCCAACCATACTATTAATGCATATAAAAACGAATTCGTGGTGTCCACCGATACCACGGGAGATCTTATAAACCTCCTTGCCAAACTAGTTGGCGTCATAGCCGGCCATGTTGCAGTCATCGACGCTGCTAGTGAACTAAGCGATACTTAATTAACCTTCACAGGAATCCCGGTAACCGAACGTGTGCAAGCTTTCAATCTGTGTGAACGTAATGACAGCTGTGATCAATCTGTTGTTTGCATATGCTTGCGGCTCAAGGCACCATCTGGTATGATGGCATCAACGTCAAGGCAAAAGCGTGTAGATTTTCAATCACTCTGACCACCGCAACTAGAACCTCCGCTGTACTTGGCTTAAAGGAAAAACAAAGCCACGGAGCAACCAGACAAGGAATACATACAATTCGTGCAACCTATCCACCATGAGATGGTCTAGAAATACGAAGTATCGGCGCGGCTAGCACAACAAGTATTTCACATCAAGCAGGAATACAAAACGCTAAAAAAGTCAAAGACCTACAAGACTTTTGTCTGAAAAATATCAAGGATTAAATCTCAATACGGGCAGAGAATGAACAGCGTTTCGCTCCATAAACTCTATAAAAACGCGGTGGATGGTGTTTACACATGCTGACCACTATGTCTCTAATCACCTGTGAGACAGGTATTTGAATACCATTACTGTAGCTATGAATTTTATCAGTCGGCGAATATCCATGAAAGCTAAAAGCATGAGAAAATCTACTTCTTGTCTGAATCAAACCTGAACACGATAGCAGACCACATATCTAAGACGCCATCTCTCAAGAAGAGTTCGATAAAGTCAACAAATAAACCATGCCAATTGAAATACCGGATACTCTGCACAATGCATACACTTCGGTTGTGATCAACGAATTGACAAAACAGTTAGTTTTGCAAAAGGGACAAAGTCAGCGAGGAGATAGGAAAAGTGGTTGGGAATTCATATATGCTGTTTGTTGTCGTCTTGCTTGTCGCTATCATCAGAGTCACAATGTCTTGAACTAGCGCAATTCCAAAGTAGGATGTGGTTTTTAAATCACAAAATTCGTCGCCAACGCCATCTTCACTTCAAGCCATATAAATAGTTAGTTCTTGTCATTAATGGCGCCCCATACTCGTTTCTCTCCATGCATGCTTTTTAGCACTGATAATGTTTTGCGACTCTAATCTTACTGTTAATTATTTTTCTTAATCTTTTTTATTATCTTTCTTTTTCTTAATCTTATTTTTTAATTATCTTTCTTCATTTATAAGAGCCCTAACAGTCAGGCCTGATAACACACTAAGACACGTGGATTAACATGTACTGAGATTCATTGTTGTCGTGATTTATTGCAAGCTTTCGTTAGATGACTTGTTTAAAACAAGTCACTCTCATTATGCATTAAAATTACTGTTGAATACGTTCTGCAGCTTACAGAAGATAAGGCCTTATTTTAGCCGAACAGTTCTAAGTACCGTTGCCATTCACGTGACGGAGGACTACGTTCGCTGATAGGAAACAATACGTCCGGAAGCGCTTATCGCAGAACAATTAAAAAATTGCGATGTTTTTGGAAAACACTTTCTTTCATGCGATGACGATGTTGGTGGTATATCGGAAATGGAAAGGACTTTGGTTATTAACTGAGTGAAAATTTCGCGGACAAGAGTAATTCGTTCTGTAGAACTACCGCTTGAAAGGTCTAACACACAATTTGTACAATCGGACGCTGTAACCACTTTGGCCACCGGAGCTGTTTAAATGCAGGTATTCATACAATGGGCACATTCCAATATATATGGGTGCACGGAGATAGGCCCAGCCAAAGAAAGACACTTAAAATATTTGACTGTTCTAAAAATGACCTATAAATCGATGGAGGTAAAATATAACCCTTTGGGCATTATCGTGTCGTACCTACTGTCTCTGCTACTTACTTTCGCTACTCTCATAAAACGATGTATGGATAAAGCTATACTGTATCGGTCGGCTTGTCTCTAACAAGTTCCTAATTAGATGTCAATCAGAGAAACCAGAACACACTTAAATGACAGAGCTCCTTACCCAAGATCGATATACTGTTAGATGTCTTCGGCATAATCTCATTTACTAAGCTCATGAAGACAGTGAATGACAGAAGCACGGTTACCGCCAGTGTCATTTTCTCTCCTGTGTTGGAGGGTAATAAAAATACCAGCAAATTTAGTACAGACAGCATTGCGATTGGGAGGATAGTGCTAAGAATATAAAAAATAGGTTTCCGTCTTAGTTGTATCACCGCTTCCACGCCCGGTAGGATTTCACCACTGTTGTAGGAACCGTCTTCCGGCGAATATAGTCTCACTTCCGTATCCGTTATATCCCATTCACCATTTGGATAATATCCAGTAGTATCTACTTTATTTCTCTCTACATGCACCGTAATCATTTTGTTCGTATGCATCCAAGACATGACTCTCAGAGAACAGTGTTGCTTGTCAAATGGATACTTGGTGATGCTGACCTCGCATATCGTCTGCATTACAATGCCTGGCTCCCATATCAGTTGGCCATTCGAATCCAAGTTGATTTTCATTTCTTTGATGCCTAGTTCTTTGTAACCATATGCTCTATAAAGAAAAGATAAACACAATAACCTAAAAAAGTATTAGTAATAAATACAATTCGGATCAATTTATTTTCAACTTAATGATAGGAAGAAATATAATGAATACATATTGGATATATTTTTTGAAATTCAGTTCGTAGTGAATCGAATTCATCGGTCGTTCTCGTTTTAGATCTGATAGATAACGAGAGTACGATATGGAATTTAAAGAATGGTTTTATTTTTCGAAAGTCTTTACCCATACACAAAAGTCTGAAGCAGGCCATGTAGTCACGAAAGTGTCTGATCACACATATTGTACCCAGACTAAAATCTCAAATATTGCAAGAAAGAAAATAAAGACATTTAGAGTCTCTCATTTGAATTGAAAATTGACACGCATGTACATAAATAAACAATACGAAAGTCCTTACACTTTAATGCTTATATACTTGCTCACAGCGCACAGATGAACTAGCATATACTTTCCTGTAACTAGATTTATTTTGACTGGTATGCTAGTTTTTCTTTGCACCGAAAACTTTTTTTTATCAAAGCAGTGTGTCAAAACTCCTTTTCATAGCTAATTTTGGGTTGTCGAAAGAACGGATTATTCTTTCCTCTTGGCATACAGATTCCCCCAGCCAAAATCAGAGTTACTCTTTAGATTCGTGCTTTGTTTTTCATGAAATTTCACAACAGGAAAAGCATTTTCTCCTGCAGTAGATTGAAACATTCTAATTAGTTAGGAAAGTCTTCTGCTCCTAACAATACAGTTTATCCTATGAAATTATTCGTATTTTATTTTCGTATTTTTTTTTACAATTAGGCAGGTCGAAGTGCAATACATTTGTGCATAAAAATCTTGTCCCTTGCACCCTCTGACAATCACCAGTGAGTGAGCTCTGATCAACTCGGTTTCGTTTGATTAAACTTGGAAAGTCTCACTCGATGTTTCATAACTGCCTGTCCAGAAAATCCAAAATAGTGGTATGATTCGATATTGTAGGTGGGGGTGAGGGTAGGTGTTAATATGTTAGAAACTGAAACTATGATGATGGTTTTGAGTCTTCAACTGCTAACATAAGGACGGCAGGTACATCACAATTCCTTATATTGGACTCAAAGTAGATATCACCATTTTACACTGTTAATAATAATAATAATAATAATAACAATATCATCATCATCGTCATGTAACGAGGATAGAATATTTGGTCGTGAAAGATCCATTTGCTACTGGGTCCTCAATGTATTAATACGGTATTTTATAAAATGCACTTAACACTCGGCTATACTCACGCACTTACACTCGGGTATAGTCGCACACGCACTCACAGATTTCGAATGGATTAATATGTGTTGTTGTTGTTGTTGTTATGGGGTTTAACGCCATTTTTCAGCACACGATAGGCTATATATGGCGGCCAGTATTAATGGTGGAGGAAGAACCCGGGAAAACCACGGAAAGAACCACCGACCCACGAGAAGCTACTGGCATGCTTTCTCACATATCTACATTGGCTGAATCTGAGACTCGAACGGGCGCAGACAGAAGTGATCCGTAACGGCGAATGCTTTAGACCACTCGGCCACTCGGGGCCCCGGATTAATATGTGTAACTATAGTGAACAACATAATAGACACACTTATAAATAATTAAGAATGTCAGAAATCATAGATACATAAATTGAATAACTACATAATTATCTCTAACAAATGATAATGACAATCATAAAATTCTTGATTAAGATGCTTTACTGTATCATTCCAGATGCTCAATTAAGAATTTGTTTATTGAGGTTTTAAATGAAGCAAAGGAATTTGCATTACATATCCATGGGGGGGGGGGGTATTCCAACAGTAAGGTGCTGATACAGTACATGAGCTTTTGAAATGGTTGGTTTTGGAAGTCAGAGTCTGAAGTTTAAGTTCTAGATCTGAGATAATGCTCAGTATTTGATGATTTTAGTTCAGTTAGGTTAGAGATATAGAATAAAGTCTACAGACTTATGTGTCATGATCCTTTTAAAATAAAGAATACATTTTTGTATTGGTAGCCATTGTAAATGTAAAAACAAAATATTTGATTGGAGTCGAAATAGGAAGTTTCAGAATTATTCGCTGTCTTTTTCTGGAGTTTGTCAGTGCTGGATATATTAAAACTGGACGTGTTTTCTTTTAAGGATACAACCATAGCCTGTCATCAGTAGCGTATATCCGAAAAATAAATTAAAGCGACTGGAGAGGTAAAAATGTCTACAGTAATTTTAATAATTTCTATGACGACCATTGCACGTATTAATAAGTATGTGAATTACAGCTGTGGTACTGATCAATATAGATATCAAGGCTTCGGGTGGCCTAGTGGTCTAAGAAGATCGCAATCCGAATGGATTCGGTCAATGTGAGTAGTATATAGGGACGATTCAGGGACTATGGGAGTTATCATTAAAAACACCCCTGGGACGATATAGGGACTATGTAAATATAACATGGAGAAAACCCCTGGGACGATATAGGGACAAGGGGGAATTAACATTAGGGAATAGTTCGTGGGACTGTCTAGGGACAAGGTTAATTAACATGGGAAAAAATCGTGGGACGATATAGGGACAAGGGAAATTGAACATGGGGAAAAAAAGTCTTGGGTTACTCTATTTTTTTAAAAATATAAAAAAAATTAAAAAAATGGGGTAGGCAATTGAAAGTCAATCTCTTTTCGAGAGATGTGGGTGGCCCTGAAAAGGGCCTTTGGGTTTATCTTAATGTATCCATTAACATAAAGGGCAGCGTATTGGTCTTCTTCTTGTCCTTAGGCTGCGTCTCACTGTAGGACCGTAAATCAGGACTCTTTTAAGGCATTCTTGTCTTTCTACGTAGATCATACGTATCCACAGACTGGTGTTTGTCCTGTGGACAACTGTCCACTTGGATCAGACATACATGGGTATGTCCGTCCGGAACATCATCGAAGACACAAGCGTAGATGATTGCACATCGGTCCACATCTTGAGGCGCCGAGAACAGGTGAATCAATGCAGTGAACTGCACTTATTTATAGGTAGAGGAAGGATTGAAACGGATTGAGTTCATTGACCAATCCAAACACGCGTTACAAAATTCAGTCAGCCCACGTCCAATCGGAAGAGAGCAGTCTGTGACGTCACGTGGTCTATATAGATTCGCTAGCGCCTGTGTGTAGTCAATCCATGCGACAGTTTTTTCAACATGACGGAAACTCAGAAAACGATCCATTGGGTTGCACCAGTTGTTGAGACTACACAAGGGAACCCGGACTTACTTTCAGAAGAGGTGAATTGGGATTTTGTGGATTTTCTTACCTCGCAAGAATTTGTTCCGGAACCTTCGTCACCTTCATTACCGCAAGTGGAGAATTTTAGACAGAGACAGAAAGAAGAATTGGAGAAATTTATACAGCGGCAAAAGGAAGCGGAACAAGCTTTTCTTTTACAGCAACAACAAGAAGAAGAGGTAAGAAAAAAACAAGAAGAAGAAGAAGAAGAAGAAGAAGCAGCAGCAAAGAAACAAGAGGGTGAAAGTCAAACCGTCACGGTACTGTTGGACATTTTAGCGGAGTTAAGAAGTCTGAAACAAATGTATCAGACTTCTTTATCACGACCGAAGAGAATACGACCTTCCCGAGCTAAATACGCCAACCCTGTGACTAAGCCTACCGTACCACCCTTAGTGATTTCAACCAAATCATCATCATCAGAAGTAGGCCTCGGCCGTGGCAAAGGCTTAAGACACTTAAAGTTGATTGCTTAAACTCACCCCTACACCAAAAAAGGCCCTTTTCAGGCCACCCACTTCTCTCGAAAAGAGATACACTTTCAATTGCCAATAACTCAAAAAACCCCATTTTACTCCTATAGTACGTGTCTGTGTATGAGTGCGTGAGTGTACATTCTTATTTTAAAATCAAAACCCGAAGACACTTACCTTATATGGTCAATTTATTCTTTGATCAATAGTTACAATCCAATTCACAATTCACAACAGAGCACTTTAAAAAAGTTCATACACTTCTTCTGACTCATTCTTTAGTCTCTCTGTTTTTTAATTTTCTTCACCGTCACATTCTTTTCCTCCTCCTCCTCACTTTCTTCCCTTCTTCTTTTCTTCTCCTGTTTCTTTTTCTTCACCTGGCTGCTTTCTTCCTCTGAAGAATCCCTCTCTTCTTCTGAAGAATCCCTCTTTTCTTCTGACTCCTCTTGTTTCTTTTTTGGGCAATCTGGAGACCAATGTCCTTTTTCTTTACAATAATAACAGGTACCTTGACTTTCGTCTTTTCTAGCCCCTGTTTTTTTCTTCTTTTTTGACGGTCTGGACACTCTGAAGACCAATGCCTTTTCTTTTGACAGATATAGCAAGTATCTTCACTTTTATCTCGAAAGGAAGGAGAGTAGTCCGAGGGCTGGTCTGAAGAAAATTTTCTAATGACTCCTCGCAAAGCTCTGATGAAACGTTCGATTTGGCTAGTCTCTTCCATCGTTGTGCTCGGTTTGAGAGTGAAATGAATAGTGAAAGGACAAGACACACACCCTTTTATATACGCTGGTCTGCCAGAACTATAAATTAGTCTCTGGTGTTTAAACGTGAGTCATTTGACGTTTTGCACTCAAGATGAAACGATCCAATTCATTTGAAAAGAAAGAAGAAGAAAGTAAGAGGCAGAAACGTGATCTATCGCCTCGTACCAGGGCTGAAGTCTTGGCACAAGTTCATGCCAGTGATTTTGAAGAGGACATGAGTGAACCAGAATCCAAACCCTCTAAACAAAGTTCGCCACCCTTAGTCAACCCTGATAAATACTATTCCATTCGAGAGACCGAAAAGCGCTCCTCTAGAAAATTTAGAACCACAGCTTACAAATACACGGTGAAGTTTAAAGATTTCAAGTCCGAAGTACCGTTAGAGAAAGCAGAGGGGTTCATCACCGAATAGTGGGATTCTTTGCTCACCACACTCAAGCGACAATGTCAACCCAAAGAAGACGATCGCTTGAGACTCTCCATACAACACGACGGTTTGAAATCCCCTGTTTGGATCGAGTTTAGCACCCCTGCAGAACTGACCGCTTCCAAAGTCATGGACAAGATTCAACACGTGCAACAATCCAATGACCAGTTTGACATCACCGATGGAAAAGCCACACTGGACATGACCCACGTCTCTCCTCCTCAAGGGACCGGACAACGCAATAGGTGTTATTGGTGAACGACCTTTGCAGCACCAAAAAGAGTCACGTCCAAATTCACAATTCTCAAGACCAGATGTGTTTAGCCCGAGCCATCGTAGTGGGACGAACCTATGCCAACAAGAACGACAGGGTAGAATGGAAAAGAGACTGGGAGAACATTCGAAAATCGAACCGAGCCAAACAACGAAGTGAAGCAGAACTCCTGTTGCAAGAAGCCGGACTGTCCAAAGACACACCTTGCGGCATTCCTGAAATGCAAACATTGCAAGATGTCCTAGCTCCATTCTACACCTTGAAAGTGCACCCTCAAGAAGTGCGCGGACCTCTGTTGTTTCGAGGGAAAGACTTTAAGGATGGAAAATACATTCATGTCTATTATCACGATGACCATTTCGATACCATTACCAGTATCACTGGATTCCTGGGATACGGTTATTACTGTGAGAAATGTGACCATGGTTATAATAATCGAGAGCAACACAAACATTGTGGATCGAAATGCTCAGGATGTTTGGCCTCTCCACCCTGTCTGAACGAAGGACAAGGACGAGTGCATTGTCCAGCTTGTCTGCGCACGTTTGTCAGCCCTGCCTGTTACCAACAACATCTGAAGACGCAAGGTTCACAGCAGAAATGTGCTTGTCAACTTCTGAGATTGTGCCCTACGTGTGGACAAGGCATACGTACCAATAATAATGCCAAGGCACACGTATGTTCAGGAAAGAAAAAATGTCACATTTGTCACCACATCGTGGACTTGGAACACGAATGCTACGTGCAAAAATACCAACCCCCACCAGAGAAAGAGGACGGTCACAAGAAGAAAGGCAATTTCATCTTTTTCGATTTCGAATGCATGCAAGAGACCGGTATTCACATTCCTAATTTCTGCGTGGCTCATCGAGCGTGCGAGAAGTGTATTCAAGAACCTATCTTCAGTCATTGCCCTCACTGCAGCAAGATTCCTGGAGGACGTGAAAAAATCTTTCGGGGACCAAAGACACTAGCCGATTTCGCCCGATGGGTCTTATACCCCATCGACAAGACGTGGAGCCAAGAGGACATCGAACGTTACGGAGATTGTCATCGTCATGCCACGGTGATGGATCACAATTTCTCCGGATACGATGGACAGTTTCTTTTGAGGTACTATACGGAACAAGGCACCGAACGTCCTAAAGTGATTTTGAACGGAGCCAAAATCATTTCCATGCAAGTGGGACAAGTACAGTTTAAAGATTCCATGAGCTATTTGGCCATGCCTTTGAGTCGAATGCCTAAAACATTTGGAATGACAGAAATGGCTAAAGGGTATTTTCCACACTTTTTCAATACGGAAGCCAATCAACACGCCGTTCTACCCCATTTACCTGAGGCTCACTATTACGACCCCGACAACATGCGTACCGAACAACGAGAAGCTTTCTACGCTTGGTACCAGGCTCACGCCTCCGACCCTTTCGACTTTCAGGAAGAAATGCTAAAGTATTGTCGTTCCGACGTGGACATTTTCCGACGTTGTTGTGGAAAATTTCGAGAACTGTTCATGGAACACGGATGGGTCGATCCTTTGAAAGAAGCTTGCACCATTGCCAAAGCGTGTTCCTTAGTGTACAGGCAACGATTCATGCCTGAAAACACCGTGGCTGTCATCAGTCCTCAAACGACCAACTATGTCAAACGTCAATACTCGGTCAAAGCCCTACGCTGGTTACATTACTTGTGCGACAAGGAAGACAAGTGGATTCAGCATGCCCGCAACGGAGGAGGCGAAAAGACCATCGGAACGCATTCTGTCGATGGCTGGGACTTAGAAAACCCCAAGATCGTGTACGAGTTTAAGGGTTGCTTATTTCACGGATGTCCCGTCTGCTACTCTGATCGTGACACTAAAAATCAGTTTTTACAACGAACCATGGAAGACTTGTACCAGGCCACTTGTCAGCGACGCCTAAAGTTAGAACAGGAAGGATACCAAGTGGTGGAAATGTGGGAACACGAATACGATCACCGTTTGAAAACCGATCCCGAGTTTAAACGCCTCGTGGAAAGTTACCAGTTCATGGACCCCCTGAACCCAAGGGATAGTTTGTACGGGGGAAGGACCAATGCCAGCTGTTTGCTGTACCAAGCCGACGCAGAGAAAGGAGAAGAAAATAAATACTTGGACGTGTGTTCGCTGTATCCCTACGTATGCAAATATTGTCGCTTTCCTGCAGGGCACCCGCAATTGTTGACGGAACACATTGACCTGGCCAACATTCGACAATACGAAGACTTGATCAAGTGCAAAGTTTTGCCTCCCACCGACTTGTACCATCCCGTCTTATCTCACCATTGTCAAGGCAAACTGATGTTTCCTTTGTGCCGTACATGTGCCGAAACGTGCAACCAAGACCAACCTTGTCATCACACCCAGGAAGAACAAGCCTTGACGGGGACGTGGGTCAGCGTGGAATTGTTCAAAGCTCTGGACATGGGATACCAACTGTTAGAAGTGTACGAAATTTGTCACTTTCCCAAGACACAACAATACCACAAAGGTGACCCCACTCAGAAAGGCATTTTCGCCGACTACGTGGGTGCCTTTTTGAAACTGAAACAAGAAGCCAGCGGCTATCCTTCCTGAGGTCACATTCCCGAAGACCAAATAAAATTCAAAGAGAAATACTATAAACAAGAAGGCATCTCTTTAGACCACATCGAGAAAAACGAAGGCAGGCGATCGTTTGCCAAAGTGATGTTAAATTGCTTGTGGGGTAAAATGGCACAACGCCCGTGTTTACCCAAGACGGAATATTTGACAGAACCTTCCCGCTACTTTCAGATGATTCACGACAAAACCAAATACATGAAACACGTGGACGTCGTTCGCGAGGATTTGATCTTGGTCAATTACGAAGAAGATCTGGACTTTGTACAAGACGACCCCTTTGGAAATGTCATCATTGCGGCTTACGTGACAGCCCATGCTCGCCTAAAATTGTACGAAGCTTTAGAACTGTTAGGGGAACGCGTCCTGTACTTTGACACGGACAGTTGCATTTACATCCATCATACGAGTCAACAGCACCCTGACATCGAAGGAGACCGTTTAGGAGCCTGGACAGAGGAGCATCCCGACGACAAGATTTTAAGTTTCGTGAGTGGCGGTCCAAAAAATTACGGCTACGAATACCGGGACAAACAAGGAGAAGTGCACACGAAGTGTAAAGTGAAAGGATTGACTCTGAATTATCGTACCAGTAATGTGGTCAACTTTGGCGTATTGAAAGAAGCTTTGCAGTCTAAAGAAGATGAACACTTTAAAGTGACCACCTATCAACCCAACAAGATTGTACGTTTACACACTCACCACATCGTCAGTCGAGCCTTGGAAAAAGTCTATCAAATCGTGTACCAGAAGCGAGTGCGACTGCCCAACCACTTTACTTTGCCGTATGGACATGTTGGTATAAAACATTGGTTGTAAGCGGATAGCCATCCACCAGAAGGATGACTTCGCCACAGCAAGAATCAAGTGAGAAACCAGATGAGAACTCCAAGTTCAAACCCTACCCTTTTCCAGTCTTCTTACCTGACTATTGTGATTGTGCCCGTCGATTGGACACGTTTCAGAAATGGCCTACGGATACGGAAGGATTACCTTCTTCGCATGTTTTAGTTAGAACAGGATTTGTCTACTTGGGACCTGAGTCAGGATTGGGATACGAAGTACAGTGTTTCGCTTGTGGTCTGAAGTTACGAATGGATCTATGTATCTATAAAGATTCAGCTATTCTGGAACATACTCGATGGTCTCCGCACTGCCCTTACCTTTCTATGGCCTTTCCACCCATGACACTACGGTACAATGATGACGGCACCTTAGAGACGGTACCTTCCAAAACAAGACATAAAAAGCATAAAAAAGGAACGATGTACAAGCTTGAGACTGCATTGCGACTAGTATAAAAAGGGGCTATGGTCAAGATCGATAGTTCATTGTGACTACCAAGACCGAGCGAACAAGATGAATACTTTCAGAGAAACAGAAAACAAGTTTAGACAGGCACACTTCAAGTGTGGGGCTTCGGAAGTGGAATGCGATTGTGAGCCTTGCGATGGGTACGATGCTGTACGTTGTGACCTTAGCGATGCCGTAAAGCATCATGGGAACTTTGTTCTCACTACCCCTACCATGGAAAGTGATGCTGTGCGTGTCAATCCTGAGGGATGCGAAAGCGATGCCGCTCGTCCTCTTGGACATTTTACTGGGTTTCGTTTTAAAGGGGGATGTTCACCTTCACGTCTACGCCCCCCCCCCCCCTACGGATGTCATCCAGCTCTGAGCAAACTCCTGTCCATGTCACCCAACCCTCATCGAAACGAACCTGTGAAAGACGAATATTCGTTTCCTGTGAGTTTGTCGGAATACTGCGACTTTGAAAATCATCTTCAATCGTTCAAAAGAAAATGGCCTAAGTATCTGGGAGGACCGACCCCCGAAGAATTAGTCAGAGCCGGATTGTTTTACTTGGGCGAAGGAGATAAAGTCAAGTGCTTCAGTTGCGGTGTGTCACTTCACCACTGGGAACCACAAGATTCGGCCTACGTAGAACATGCTCGATGGTCACCGAATTGTGGGACCGAGACATTGAAGTAACTTACCATGTCGTTGACGAGGAAGAAGAAACCAGATTGGTTAGGAGTCAAATGTTGGACATCACCGAGACCAGTATTTAAACTTCATTTCAAAAACGATATTGAATCATTACCTAAAGAACTGCAAGAGAAGATTTACAAGGAAGTTTGGCAAGGGTTTGACAGAGTGAAATCTCAATGGGTGACTGTAGAACTTTTGTGCCGAGAAATTCACAAGAGGAAAGTGAAAAAAATTAATCAAAGTGTTAGATTTCTTTGGGTCAAGTGTGCATTCGTCCTACTGTATTACTCTAGACCGTTTGCATCAAAAGAGTTCAGTGACATTCTTGGACGTTACCCTGAATGGCAGTGGTCAGAAATTACTCAATATGTGGATTACTTTTGCTCTAGGAGAAGATTGTGAATTGTACGGACTGACCTATTCATGGATACTTTACAAGAGAACATTCGTGCTTTGCCTGTGCAGTTGAGAGAAAGGATTTACCGAGAGCTGGTGAAAATACAAGTGAAACGTAAAGAACAGTTGCATCCGTTACGTCACCGGTGTTTGAACCACTGGTACGTGAATGCTATACAAAGACTGATTGAGTTGAAAGTGTTCCATTGGACAGACATTGATCGACGACCCCCTGGTTTTAAAAAGGAATGGTTTGGTATGGATAATTCTATCTACTACATTGTAAACGTACTGGATCCAATTCCAGAGGAAAAGTTAACGAATTACCAACATCTTGTACGCAATGTCGACTTAGTGAAAGAGGAAACTTCTGAACGAATTTTAACGTGTAAATTACTGTTTAAACGATTTAGATTTGACAGTGAATTAAAACCATGTCTGTGCAAACAGTACATGTCTTGTGTCAGACAAAAGAGGATTTAGCATGACCTATTCATGGATACTTTACAAGAGAACATTCGTGCTTTGCCTGTGGAGTTGAGAGAAAGGATTTACCGAGAGCTGGTCAAAATACAAGTGAAACGTAAAGAACAATTGCATCCGTTACGTCACCAGATCTTTAACCACTGGTACCTGAATGGTATAAAAGAACTGATTCGTCAGAAATTGTTTCAGTGGTCAGACCTTGTTCAATACTTCCAGGGCCCCGATGATCCACGTGTTGATCATTTTGGTTACTTCGAGATTCACCTAGTGCAACGCATTGAGGAAGACAAGTTAAAGGATTACCAGCATATTTTACGTGGAATCTACTTAGCGGAAGAGGAAACTCCTAAACAAACTTTGAAGTTTAGGTTACAGTATGGAATATTTAGATTCCCCACTGGAGAACGAAGATGTCTGGCTAGAAAGTACGTGTATTGTTTCCGAAACAAAGAGATTATAAAAACAGGCTGCCATGCCGCGACTTATGTTGTATGTAATTGAACAGATTCCGTGGAAGGACCATATTCAAACCGTGGATCATTACCATCGATTATTACAAGAACTGTATCCATTCAATTTGGGACGACGCATAGTGTGTGTCTTAGTGACTTGTTTTCTGGGATTTCGTTTACCAGCCGATTCTTTGTGGACTCTTTACGAACAGTACTTACCACCCCATTCAACATGAAAGTGGTGCCTTTAAATGTTCACGAGAGACTCCTTTTGCTCAAACCCTTGCGTTTTCATCTGGATACTTCTCGACCTCTACGAGAAAAAAAGATTCGTCAACTTTTAGCTACCCAAGACGTGTATGACGATGTGTGTGTAGCTTGTGACTTACACCCCCACTGGACAGATGTCCGTGACTGGAAAAAATGGGTTTTTGAGGCTTGGACCCAAAAAGTGGCCCAGTATGTTGTGATCCTTCCTTTCAACGACCAAAGAAAAAAGTTGCTTTTCAACCTGTGTTAGTGACGGTGCCAGAAGAACCCGTCACCCAGGACAGGACTGTCGTGGACAGGCCTGAAAGACCCTTTCGGGAGGACACTTGTGTGACCTTACCCCCTATAGAACTGGTCAGAACATTACCCAAAACATGTTGTACAGACACTTGTTTTTATTCCACGTTAATGGTTATCATGTGTCTTTTATCGTTGTACTTAAGCCTTTGGCTTTTATGTATTTTTGTCTTTCGTGTTCATGTTTAAAACATTCAATAAACGTGTCCTGAAAAAAGTATATAAACTCTTGTCTTGTCTGTTTTCGTGTCACAAGTGACATTCCTGACACTATGGCTACCTCTGCTGTCTCTGCTCCCTCTTCCTCCACTGTCAAAGTCATCGACGAACACTTAGATCGTGCCAGTTGGGAGGCTTTGTATCTTCGCCATCCCTTTAACATGCTCATTGCTGGACCTAGCGGTTCAGGCAAAACCGAATTCGTCAAACGTTTGATCGAACATAAACATCATTTGATCGATCGACCACCTCAGCGGATCGTGTGGTGTTACAAAGAGTGGCAATAGGCGTACAGCCTCTTGCGAGAAAGTCAAGGCGATTCCATCGTGTTTGTGGAAGGCATTCCTAAAGAAGACGACGGCATCGTCTCTGACTCCCGTCAAACCCATTTGGTCATTTTCGACGACATGTTAGGAGAAGACGAAGAAGAAATTAAACTGTGGTTCACGCGCAAAGGGCATCATCGTAATGCCAGTGTCGTTTGCATCACCCAAAATTTGTTTCAACAAAGTAAAGCCCATCGCACCATCAGTCTCAACGCACATTACGTGGTCTTGTTTAAAAGCCCTCGAGATAAATCGCAAGTGCAAGTCTTAGCCAAACAGTTAGGAACGCCTTGGCTGACTCAGGCGTACGACGATGCCACTCAAACTCCACACGCCTATTTACTTGTCGATTTGAAACCTATGACCCCCGATGATTTGCGATTTCGTGCCCACTTGTTTCACCACTGGTGCCAAGACGGAGGGCCTGTCCTGTACACGTCTCCGTCCTCGACTTAATTTCACTCCACAAAAAAATCTATAAAAACCTCAGACACTTTTCGTCTGTCTTACACACATTTTGAACATGACGTCCCTTCAGTCGCATCTTCCCGTCAAATTGATTCGTGCCTTGTATGGCATCAGTCGAGAAAAAAATCCACAAACACGAGCTCGTGTCTTAGAAGCTAGTCTCAAAGAAGTCTTACGATGGTTCACGGTGACGGCACGTCAATTACTGCAAGGGATCATTCAGATTCCTCATCAAACCAAACGCTTGATCGAAACAAAGTCGCTTTGACCCAACTGGCCGATCCCCGCATCGACACTCAAACCAAAAAACAAATCATTTTGAAACCTGGAGGGAGCGGTACTCTAGGAGGGCTCATCATTCGCTCTCTCTTAAGATGGGATCCTAATGCCCCCAAAGTTCTCCCCAAGAAAAAAGTCAAACGAAGCTCCAAGAAGAAGAAAAAGACCAGGTCCCCAAGGAGAACTTCTCCAGTGGCGGGACCCTCCTCTTACCAGACACCACCCCGGAAAAAGAAAAGAAGCCCCCAGAAAAAGAAACAGAGAAAAAGTCCCCAGAAAAAGAAAAGCCCACAGAAGAAAACTAGTCGCAAGAGAGGCACTTTGGCCAGGACACAACCTTACACTCGCAAACCACGACCTGCCACAGCGGTGACTGCGTCTCCGGCAGCCTCACGTTCATCCACTTCTCCGTTGATGACACCAAGAACTGAAGAGTACTCGGAGACGTTGATCACACCAAGAACTTCTCCGTTGATGACCCCAAGAACTTCCCCAGTGGCAGGACCCTCCAATTTATTGGCAGTGGCCGCTGCTCACAAAGTACCTTCTCCCAAAATCAAAGTCCAAGAAAGATCGGGCATGTTACAAAGTTTACTGGATTTGTCCAAGCAAGAACTGGCTCGATTTAGTCCGTTGCGTACCCCTGCACGACGTGTCATGCCTGTCCTGAAGTTGATATGACGTAAAGACAATCAGTGGCGACGCGTTCCAGTATAAAAAAGGTGTGTGACCAAGTCGGGGTATCAGTGTTTTGGTGCTCCTGAAGATGTCACCCTCCAGAAAACATCCCTCTTCTAAACAACCCCAAGGAAAGAAAAGGAAAGGACTGCCTCGTTTAGTCAAACATGGGGACATGTTATCTGTCCTGTCCAAAGCTTCTCCACCCCTACGAAAAAACTCATTCAATCAGCCTCAAAAGAGGTCATCGATACCGTGTGCGAATGTTGTTTGAACGTGTTGAAAGGCACGATCCCTTTGTCCAAACACCAGAAACAATGCTTAGGCAAACATCGTCACGTTCTTCGCCAAATGGTTCAAAAGAAAATTCCCATTCGTCAAAAGAAGAAGATGTTGAACCAACGTGGAGGCATTTTACCACTCTTGTTAGGTCCATTGCTGAAAGGAGTCTTGGGAACCATGTTGGGAGGACTGGTGGGAGCAAGATAAAAAGAGCTCTGAAGTCGCAAGATCTCAGAATCGACCCCTAACAACCCCATGGAAGGACGAAAACTAGCTTTAGTGCCTTACAAACGATGGATGGAATACCATCGTTGGCAAGAACAACGCACCCCGCATTTACCTCCCAATCCCCATTTGAGCGAGATGTCCCAGTTACAACACGAATTGCAGTCCTTGATGGATCGCCAAGATTTGTCCGAAACAGAAAAATCGCAAAAGTACGGTCAACTCTTGCAACGACTGCAACTCTTTCACCAGAAAGCTTTAGACGAAACAGCTCTACCCACTCTGAAAGATTTTAAGACCTTGATGAAAAGTCCAGCACTATCACCAGTACCACCACCACTACCAGTGACCAAGACAGAAAAAGAAGAAGAAGAAGAAGGGTTTCAAACTCCACCAGAAAAAGTACGCAAGTTAACAACACCACCTACCTCCAGAATTGGATGGATTAAAAAGATGATGACCACCCCTTCTTCATCACAAGAGAAAAAGAAAGGGAAGACAGAAGTGAAGACAGCGGTGAAACAATAACCGATATCCCTCGCTCAGGCATCCTCCTCTTCAACACATAGTGCCGGTCGCACACGCAAAGCATTGCAATCCAAGAAAGTACCCCAAGAGAAAAAGAGTAGCATCCTCCAAGAGTGCGTGCCTTATTAACACACCAACCAACACATGGAAAAAGTCTTAGCCAGCATTTACTACGATCCCTCCCATCCTGCAGGTTAAGCAGGAGTTCAAAAATTATATCGTGCTGCCAAAACTCGACTGAAACGTCTCCGTTTACCTCACGTGGAACGATGGTTACAAGAACAAGCTACCTACACTTTACACAAACCCATTCGACGCAAGTTTTCCAGAAGTCGCACCCAAGTGGAAGGCATCGATCATCAATGGCAAGCCGATTTAGCCGATGTCTCTCATTTGGCCAGCTACAATCGTGGCTACAAATATTTGTTTTGTGTCATCGACGTCTTTTCCAAATTTGCTTGGGTCGTGCCCTTGACTTCCAAATCGAGCAGCGAGTTAGTGCGAACCCTGCAACGGGTGTTGAAACAAAGTGGTCGTCACCCTCTTCGATGGCAAACGGACAAAGGTACCGAATTTCCGAACGAAGCTTTCCAAAAAGAATTAAAGAAACGTGACATTCATTTTTTTTACCACCGAGAATCCCGAAACCAAAGCCAGCATTGTAGAACGTTTTCAACGCACTTTGAAAGAACGCATGTGGAAATATTTTACGCATCACCACACTCTGAAGTACATCGACATCTTACCGCACCTGGTGCAAGCGTACAACCAATCTTACCATCGAAGCATTGGACGTGCCCCGCAAGAAGCGACTCCCGACAACGAAGTGCTAGTGTTTGAGCGCCTGTTTGGTACGTCCCCGACGAGGGCTGTCCCCAAGAAAAGTGGAGAGTAGACAGTAGGAGATTGGGTGCGCATTGGCAAAACCAAACGCACTTTCGACAAAGGTTACTTACCTAACTGGACGACCGAATTGTTTCGTGTGACTGGACGAGTGCATGGCCGTCATCCTACCGTCTATAAATTGGAAGACATGAACGGAGAAGTGCTCAAAGGAACGTTTTATTTGCCCGAGTTACAACGTGTCACCAAAAAAGAAGACGACGTGTACGATATCGAAAGCATTCTCGAACGCAGAACCCGTAAAGTGGACAAACGACGTGTCAAAGAAGTCAAAGTACGTTGGAAAGGATATCCACCCAGTTTTGATTCTTGGATCGACGCTTCGCAAGTCATCGACTATAAAAAGAAGTGACCATCATGCCCTTTCATACAGACGCAGCTACGTCGACCACTCCTTCACCCAGTTCTTCTCTGCAAGATTTACAAAAACAACCTTTGTGGGTGTGGTGCGGAGAACGTGTGCCTAAAACGCAAATCGTCTTTTTCTGCCAAATCTTCGTGGTGTATTGTGTCATCGGGGCAGCCATCGCCAATTTAAGTTTGCAACAAGGAGACAAACAATTGTGGACCATTTTATTGAGCAGCTGCATCGGTTACCTGCTTCCCAATCCGTCCCTGAAATTTTCTTCCAACGGGAACCAGGGGAACCTTGTGTCCTGTGCCAGTGTCAGTCACCACTCCAATAACAACAACAACAACCCTATTTTGGGCGGAGACACGCCTCTGACGTCCAGTAACCCCTCGGACAGCCACAGAACTCTGGAATTATGATTCACCAAAACCAATTTTACTTAACCTTACCTAGTGACAGTTCCATGGAGGTGTTTCCCAAGAACACGTTGTGCTGTTACAAGGCCAAATTACCTCAGGCCATCCCATTAGTTCACGAAGCCCATTGGGAAGTGGCAAACGGTTCTCTCACGATTCGTAAGTCATGTATCCAGTGTACCGAGGGGTTGCTCGACAGCGAGGACACGGTTTAGGAGATATGTTAAAATCAGCCTTTCGTTCGGTGGCCCCGGTGTTGAAACCGATGGTGACACGCGGATTGCACGCTTTGAAAGATGCGGCACTGACGCAAGGCAAAGAATTTCTCCTAAATGTCATCATCGACAAACAAAACCCTAAAGAAGCCTTCATGAGGGCAGGCAAAAATGTCTTGCTGCAAACGGGTAAAGACCTTTTGGGCCGACGAGACACACCTATAAATGCCCTGCACGCTACTGAGTCAGGCATTCAGCAAGGACAAGGCAGAAAGAGACGACGAAGAAAACACCCTTTCACCAGACTTCACACTTCTAGAAAGACAAAGAAAAGAAGAACCGTTCGAGACTTAGACGTTTTCGATTATTGAGAAAGAACAAAATGATGCACCGAGAATCTTGCGCTTGTTCCAAGTCGGACATGGATCTGTTTGCCATGCCCCCACCATGATGACCATGCAAGAATTCCAGTGGGTGGAATTTCACCCCGTCTCCTTTTTGACAGCCTCAGCTCCCATCGAGTTTGAAATCAAAGGACAGCCCGAAGATTACATCGATCTGAATAGCAGTTACTTGTCGATGAGGATAATACGCCCCTAGATGATCCTTGGTATCGTCGAGAATGCAGCCTTCAACGGAACTTTGGCTAAAAATCCTTTCCACTTTAAACACTTTGACGTGTCCAAGATCGAAGTCAGTCGCGATGGCAAGAGCTTGTGTACCCGACCTTTCGAACCTAACTTTGACAAGAAGAATTACTTGAGGTCGTACTTGTCCCTGTACGAAGCCACCGGTCAGTTAGGAACCATCACCAGTCACGCCATTACGTACGAGGATTACGCAGGAGGCTACGCTTTGTGGGCTTTCGATTTCAGTCCAGACCAAGGCAGCGACGAGGGACATTTCCACCCTATAAAATCTGGCCAGATTCGTGTGGAAATTCAGTTTACTACAAATCTAACAGAGAAGGTGAACGTCCTCCTGTATGCCGAATTCGATAATACCATAGAAATCAACAGTTTGAGAGAAGTCATTCTAGACTATTAGAAGCCATGGAAGACTGTTATCCCTCTTTGCCTAGTGGAGAAACTTTGGAGATGGAATGTGAGGAGACCGTGGAAGGAGAATCCCAAGACAAAGACGATGAAGTTATGATGAAGTCAAGATGGCCAGAACAAGAAGCCCATTTAGCCTCCTGTTTTGCCAAACACTTGGCCGAAAAGATGATGGAATTGATCAAGAAAGATTGCTATGGATGTCAAAACGATCATCCCAGTCAAATTCAACACGATAAATGCCTGATGCTGAGTCAAGAAGAAAAATTGGACGAGTATCTGGATGAAGCTTGGAATCTCATCTCGGACGAAGTCGTGTGGCATCAGTGGTATAAAGACTTGCGTGAATATTCTTGTCCACCATTAACCACGCAAGAGATTCATCGTATCGAAGCTGTCCTGAATCAGAGTGGGGAGACGAAACGAAGAAACGATTATTTGTCAGACATTTTCAAGCAAAAAGTCAGGATCGAATTGATGACTTATTATTACCTGTGAAGAAGAGAAAAAAACACACAAAACATGGATACCTGGGAACTTTATTACCTTTTGAACCACAGTTCGTACATGGCTTCTTGGAATCCTGTCGTCTGTGCTAAAGATGAACTCCCTCATCGTAAACCTCAAGATCATCAAGCTTATGTGATCAACACGGACGACAGTCATCTCCCAGGAACCCACTGGGTAGCCGTCTACTTTCCTCAAGAAGGATGTGTGGAATATTTCGATTCGTACGGATTGCCTCCTTTGGAAGACGATATTATCGACTTTATGAGAAGAAATGCTCAGACCACCCGATTCAATAATGTGAAATTACAAGGCACAGATTCCTTGGTGTGTGGACAATATTGTGTGTATTTTCTGCATCATCGCAGCCTGGGCTATTCTTTAGAACATTTAGTGACTCATTTTGATCCTCGTTCTTCTTCTAGAAACGATGTGAAAGTAGATCGATGGTTCTGTGACCATTATGCTTATCTTTTGTATCAAGCTAGGAAACGTAGTGTCCATCAATGGCCTAATGACTTCCAACAGTGGAAATCACAATTTCATTCACAACGTTGTCAGCCCTGTTTAAAGTAGAGTGTGAATTGAAAAAATGTTTGATATTATATTGTTGAATTATTGTTAAAAATGTTTGAGTTGTTGGTTAGTGTTAAGTGATTTTCAATAAAAATGTTGTGTTTTGAAGAAAAAATGCCTTTGTCTCTTGTTTGGCTATAAGAATGTTGATTCATGCTCTTTGACTTCTTACTATTCCTCTCATGACACTCATTGAACGTTGCGGCTCGAAAACCGTGGAGGGATGTTTTCCTTCACGTCCGCGCTTTGACTTTAAGAACCGGGGTAAGTTTCTAGTCTAACCATCCATTGTCGACTCATCCTCCTACGAAGATGTGCTCCAAACTAGCTAAGCTAAACGAAGCCTAAGTGAATTTGCATAGGGTCAGACACAGTCTGATACCGAAGCCAGAAGAGATAGAGAATGTGAGAATGTTAAAAGTCACTGAAGACCTGATAGAAGAGCTCTTCAGAGAAGAAGTGAACAGGGAGAAAGAAGAATGGACAGAGAAGTACAGACTTCAGAAACAGCAGAGAGAGCAGCAACAGCAACAACAGCAGCAGCAGGAACCTGAACCTGACAGAGGCTTTGTTGATTGTCGTATCGACACCAAAGAGTTCTTCTCTTTCCGAAGAAGCAGACCTATCGTCAGAAAGTCTATCCTCAGAGGACGTCGCATTCTTAGAAATTAAAAGATTGCCATAGCAAACAAAAAAAACCAGACCTTTTCAGGGCTACCCAATACTCTAGAAAAGAAATAACATTCCATTTGCCAATGTGTGTAGGTAGAGTAGTGTGAATATAAACACTGACTCTTTTTTATAGTGTGAGTGTATGTGTTTGTGTATAGGATTGTGTGTTTGTAAGTGCTCACGTACGTTGGTGTGGATAGTAGATTAAGATGATTTTTTTTGCTGTTTGACGTGTGGGGAGAGTAGATTTGGGGTTTGATTGGATTGCTTTGCGTATGTGGATAGTATATTGAAGTGATTAATGAAAATTTTTAAATTAGTAATGGTAGTATAAAAAAGTTAGTGAGTGTTTCTTTTAGGTCCGCGCGTTGTTTGGTCCTGGTCTAGGTAAGATCAATTTTGTTTTAAGGGATGTTTTCCATCACGTCCGCGCTTTCACTATAAATTGAAACTCGCTGGGCAGTCTAGCTACCCTGTTCATTCGTTAACAAGACAATGAATACCAGAATTGTAAAGCTTCTAGAACTCCAGATGCACCTGGAATATGCCAGGCGCCTGTTAAATGAACTGGCCGCGGAGGCCATTGTCGAAGAGGGAAGGATGAAAGAGGAGGAGGAAAGAAGAAAGAAAGAAGAGGAGGAAAAGGAGAGAGGAAATTTCAGAATCCCAGAAACAGAAAATTGGGATTTTGAAGCCACTTATCCCGCCTCTGCACTCCCAAGAAAAAAGGTAAAAGGAGACTGGGGAAGAAGATGTGTGTGTGGTGCCAGGCCTGGAAGGTGCCATCATTAACCAGCTGTCACTGGAGTTCAAAAAAAAAAACAAACAGCCATTTTCAGGGCTACCCAATACTCTAGAAAAGAAATAACAATCATTTGCCAATGTGTGTATGTAGAGTAGTGTGAATATAAACACTGACTCTTTTTTTCTAATTGCGCGTGTATGTATTAGTGTTTGTAAGTGATCAAGTAGGTTTGTGTGAATGGTAGATTATGGGGTTGTGTAAGCGCTCACGTACGTTTGTGTGAATAGCAGATTATAGATTTATTTTTGATGATTTGCGTGTGTAAATAGTAGATTTGGGGTTGGTTTATTGCTGGTTCACGTATGTGGATAGTAGATCATATGAAATGAGAAAAGTAGGGGATGTTTTCCTTCACGTCCGCGCGTTGTTTGGTCATGATCTAGGTAAGATCAATTTTGTTTTAGGGGGATGTTTTCCATCACGTCCGCTTTAACTATAAAAACTAGAAGTGTTTGCCATTGGAGCCCATTCCACTGAATTAGCAAACAAGAAGATGTCAGCAGCTTCAGCTTTGTATAACAACCTTATGGGAAGTTGGTATTGGATGGTGGATGCATTGAATGTAGCAGAAAGGCTTGAAAAGGAATGGAGGCATGCAGTGACAAAAGACTTCGTCTCAAGACAAGTAACCAGTCTCCACTTAGCCATCGATATTGTGAAAGAAATGATAGAGGATGAGGAGAAGAGAATCAGAGGTTTCATTAACCCACCGTATGTGAAAGTGGGCAAGTTGAAAGAAGCCATAGTTTATGTGACGAGTGTAAGGTGTTTTTTAGAAGACATTGTAGAATGGACAGATTGGTCTTTTGTGAAGTGGGGTTTAGACAAGCTTAAGAAAGCGGAAGAAGTAATGAGGAAAGTGCTGACCGAAGAGGTCAAGAAGATCAAAGAAAAGTGGTCAAAGGAAAGAAAAGAAGAAGAAAATAGAAAGAAAAAGGAAGAACTAGAGAAACTAAACGCTAACTGGATGAAAATCCAACAGAAGTTCCGAGCCATGGGTCACCCGGACTGGATACCGGAAACAGAAAAGAAGAAGAAAGGAATGATGGAAAAAATAAGAGGATGGATAAAGAAGTTAAGGAGTTAGAAGAAGAAGAAACCCAAAGGCCCTTTTCAGCCCCACTCATGGGTCTCGAAAAGAGATTGACTTTCAATTGCCTACCCCATTTTTATTTTTTTTATTTATTTTTTTTTTATTTATTTTTTTTTAAAAATCCCATGTTAAATTTCCCTTGACCCTATATCGTACCACGATTTTTTCCCATGTTAATTAACCTTGTCCCTAGACCGTCCCACGAACTATTCCCTAATGTTAATTCCCCCTTGTCCCTATATCGTCCCAGGGGTTTTCTCCATGTTAAATTTACATAGTCCCTATATCGTCCCAGGGGTGTTTTTAATGATAACTCCCATAGTCCCTGAATCGTCCCTATATACTACTAATGTGGGTATGTGAGTAGCTGATAAATTGTAGAAAAAGAAGAGGCTGTAATATAGAACCTTCAGGAACACCACTTAGAATATGACTCAAATTGAAAGTATATTTACGCGTTAAAACATCCGGTAATCTGTATGATGTGAACCAATAAACTCGCTTTAAATAAAACTTGTAGGTTGGTAGGTTAACCAAATCAAATACTTTTTTTAAAAAAATAGATGAAGATTGTGCCAGAGATTTGAAAGATTCAGTCGATAGTTGTATAAGATTAGTCACAGCAGAAATATAACTGATCGTTCAAATGAATCATCACCAGACAATCTTATGTTCAATAGTTCAGTTTATTTTCCCGTAATTATTTTGGTCATGCCTTCAAAACAGGCACCAAGATTAAAAGGACAACAATAGGGAAATGTTATATAAGTTCTGAAACAATTATTGATGTGTATGCAGACATGCAGTTACATACGATGTATATCAGACATGAAAACAACCTGAATACAATCGAGAAAGGCACGGTTGGGTGACTACATTCAAAGCAGCTGAGGTTGCCACATCAAAAGATTCCAAGATGACAATTCAAATGACATCATCACTTTAACTATGGACTTATAAAGCTAAGCTAATATCAGCTGTTCATCAAAGGTATCCAAGTTATCACTGTTCTTATAGATACATACGTATTTTCTACCAGTAGGTCTGGTGTCCACACCTCATCTATGGAAACTAGCACCTCATTTAGGCCGCCATATTCGTTTTTGTTCCACGTGAGAAACTGGTCATGCCAACTCTGGAATAAAAATGCACAATGTACTCTTTAGTGCAATTAAAAATCTCCGCTTCGTAATAAAAAAGCCTGACTGACCGATTTATGGAAATTAATTGTACAGCATAACAAGACCACATAGACATCAGATCGGGCATTGTATATTGTAATGGAAGGGCAGTTGGTCTATGCCTTTGAGACGTAGTCACGATACCTATACATATAGAATGCTTATCTGTCATCAGTAGAAGTTTACTATGGGTACTGTGATTCCATTTACTTCTAAGGCTACTTTATGCCAATATATGTGCTTTCTCGGGGTCACAAATTCTTCCATGTTATAAGTTACGCAAGAAAAAATAAAATTAATGAATTATGTGGGACCAGTATTTGCCTCCCCCCCATATATAACAAAAGACGATTACACATATTATAAGATTTAGATATAAAATAAGAGCTTAATGTTGTTTTTTCTCAGTTTATCTCGGTATAAACTGTACGTTGCAGAATCAGACAGCAAAAATGTCAACAGTGTGATTCGGTAACTGACAGTTTATATACCACGATAAACTAAGAAAAAACAACTTTTTAAAGTTCTTATAATTGCAATTATTTACAGTTGCATTTTTTTGTTATTGGTATATATATATATATATATATATATATATATATATATATATATATATATATATATATATATATATATATATATATAAAAGATTTTCCTATCAGTTTTAGAACCTGTTTAAACGTATGAATTTTGTATAGCGGATCTCCCACCCAACCCATTTTGTAACTATAAGGTCGGCGACTTACATTGTAGGAGTGTGTGTGTGTGTGATTAGGATTTTTAACCTTGAACAATTTTTCAGTCATATCGCAAAGATGTCTGCAATGTGGCAGTTTATAGTGATGTCTATCACTGAGGCATCATGCCGCAGACATGTAATATAATGTCCCACCCAGTCACATTATCCTGACACCAGGCCAACCAGTCCTAACATTAACCTCTTAATGCTGCGCGCCTAGTGAGGCAGCTGAAAGTACAATTTTTTGTAAATCTTTGATATGACTCGGATGGGGTTCGAACCCACGACTTCTCGCTTCCGAGAAGGAGAGCTCTAACTACTATGCCACCGGAGCGGTATGTAAGAGTGTGAATCCAATTGTTATAATGTTAATCTTTGAACCCTAAGCCCCCAATCCCTATATCCATTTACCTATCGTTTTAAATTAATTTGTAACGAGCTACAGTGAAGTGCTGTAGCCCAATGGTCTTGTCAGATTTTGAGTTTCCCAGCTTTTCTTTTTCAAATCTAGTCAAATAAAGAATTATTTATGTTAAAAAAACAGCAAATATGTGTTATTTGACCCTGTCAAATCAATTTATTCAGTTTTCTAAATACAATACAAATCCACCGTTTTATTTCGTTTTTAAGGATTGCAGTGTGTATGCCTTCCAGTTTACATGACTCTACTTATAGAAGCAGTAAACCAAATTGGTTCTGATCACATGAATATGTTCTGACGAATGGAAATCATCCCTTCATTTAACAACTAATGCAACTGCAATTATTATTAAACAAATACATGTAAGTGATTGGAAATTGCAAGTTACTACAAACAGCAAATACATTTTGTGCATGCAGTCGATACCATCTGAGGGGACAAAGGCGCATTATGATTTTTGGCAAGATCAACCATTTCCTGAATTATGCAGAATATATATTTCTAAAATTGTTCTTTTTATGAATATCCTATATATTGTTATATATTTAATTTAATCGTTTGTTTGTTAGTTTTACATTTTGGTTATATTTTATTACATGCTTGTGTAATATAACATTAAATGCTGGACTTGACATTGTCCAAAATTATGTGCATTTCTTGACATTGAGAAAATAGCAGCTGATTTTGGCGGAAATGTTTGTCGGGCCTTCATTGGCCTGCATGCATATGCATGATACGCCACAGTCATCACGGTTTCAGGCAATGAGAAAGTAAATGACCTCAAAATCCTGAAAGCCAACAGACAGGCACAGGAGGCCTTCACACAGTTCAGGGAGGAACGGAATCTTTCCGAGGAGCTAAGGACAACATGTAAAAGTTCACATGCCTTTTTAAGAAGCGAAACATGCAATAGTTAACAGTAAATGGCTTACGATATCGTTAATTCAGCGCACAGAACAATGAGACAGAGTACACAGCTGTTCCTATTCAAAGGCTATTTCAAGAAACATTCCCAACATGTGAATTACCAGGCTGCAATACTGAAGAAGTGTTGTAGAAGGAACTAGCAACACCTAGTCAAAACGGGATAGGCCGAAAGCTGGAAAACCACGATAGAGAAATGCAACACAGCAGGCGCTTCATGCTGTGTTTGATTTACTGGCTGTGACTGTCCCAGTAGCTGCAAATTGCCAAAATGTGTCTGCATGGCAAGTGTCCTCTGATGCGAATGGTATGTGCAGATTTTCTGACTGTGACAGGCAACTGGATTATAAACTTTTTACAGTTCCTCTAAAGAAGAGCCAGGTGATCATGAGTATGGTTTCTGAGACATTGTATCACACATCAGTACTCAATGAAGTGCTCTTTTTGCTCTCCTTTGTACTGTATTTTCAGAAATGGAGTTTACTCCGCAGAGACATAAAAATAAATCATTTACTTTTAAACTATCCAACTGCCAGTAACTTTGAACATATTTCCTCTTTGAAAGTGATTAAACTGACAAATGATAAGACAGATTAAATAGAAATACACTGCTCATGTAGGTAAATGACTGAGTAAATTCAGATGCCTGCAAATTGTCTTTTTATGGCGAAGAAAGAGGCTGTCAATGGGGAAACATTAAGGATAATAGAAGGTTGTTTGTTACCCTCGCAAATACTGATGGTTGACTTGCTTTGCTCTTAATTTTAATACCCTGACTTAATAAATAAAGATTTACTGGAGACTGATATAAAGTCACTTCATTTAAAATATAGAAATTTTGTTACAGGCGAATTCGGTAATGAGCCTTCGTCCTCCAGTGTGGTACCGATGGACAACATTTGAGATCGGGGCTCATAGACTATTGATGTCTAATGCATACATGTAAATATAGAGCAGAACCAACCAAACGATACAGGTCAACTGACTGTACAGGGTATAAGTAAGTACGTCATTAGTATGAAAGCGGTAATTGCCATTTGCCCAGACATTCGCCACTCAGCAATCTTTACACTGAAATGCTTCTGGTGCAGTTAGCAGACTTCGTTATGCACTATGATACCGAACCTTGTTCACTTGAACTCAGCTTGAGAGAGTTTTAGGATCCCTATGGACTTAAGTCTTTCAAGATCTGTGTTTTTCTGTTTGAAATATAATTAATTGTCCGTACTTTATGCTGAATAAAGTTTATATTTTTGAAACCATTTCATTCAAAGCAATGTATTGTTTTGGAGTTAAATGTAATACATCATACTTGTACTATGCTTACTGGAAACGTATATTTATTCGCACTGTCTGCCATTTTGTTACGTCATTACTTAGTTCAGTACATTTGAAACTCTAAATTAAGTGCCTCCAGTGACCTTACTGTGTGATCAGGAAGAATTCAGCATTCTATAATCAAATTAAAGGAGCTTTTAATTACCCCAAAAATTAGAGATGATATTTCGTCATGTTTAACAACAATATGTGAGAGAATATCTAAAATTAATGGAGATCTGAGCTTTTTGCGTCTGCTAGAAGTGGTGACACGCATCACCTACTTTGGAATTTTAGTATTTATACATGTCCCTTTTTATATAACTGCTTCGGCTGGCAATACGTCATCAGAACGAAGGAAATTTATTTCATTCGTTCAATAATGTGTAATTATTATATTAGCTACCTAATTTTGGTGAGATATATTGGGTATGAAATTATATATACCCATTATACATAACATTTTAGCAAACTAGGCTAGACTAGACAAGATTAGAATATAACAGACCGGACTAAACTAGACTAGACAACAATAAAATAGAATAGACAAAAGAAGGCAAGACAAATTAAGACTATAATAGATCTGGGAAAAACCCAGACTGGTACAGACAAAGAAAAAAATACAACAGTAGGCTATACTATACTAGTTTAAACTAGCTTCTTTTGGGCTATTATAAATCAGACATATCTGAAGTAGATAACGGAAACTTGATAGATAAATATATATTATAACTTACAATACGTAGCCATGCATTCGTAGTAAGTACTTGATTTTTCAAATCCTGAAAGAGAAACACACCATGTCTAATATATTTAAGGATCATTCACATTTACAGCAAATTATATTCGACGAACTCAAAAATAATTATTTTGCCTGCCAGTTTCTACATCTCAATGGATTATAGTTGATCGTCGTGAGTCGAAGATGGTTGGGACATATTTATATTTAAAATCAGGCTTAAAATAAGCATATATTGCAAATGTAGTGAATCAAAGTCAGTGAAAATTTAATGGGAACTCTGTCATTTGCATAGACAAGCATGTCAACTTGGAGGCGTGTTTTCTACTTCATTGCTTTGCTGTAGTCATGATTGAAAAACCGGTTTAGTACCGAACCATCCATTCCCCGATACACTGTTTCCTCTCCTTTCACTCAATCTGAAGTAATCAGTTATTAAACGTCATTAAAACTGATTTACTTAGTTTTACAGACTTTTTTCTCACAAATCTCATTTATGAATTAAATTTACCTACAATTTCTGAAATTGTAAATATTTCTAAATTTGGACATTCGATGCTTTCAATCATTTTAGTGTGATTTTATTTCTGCAGGAATATTATTTGAACAAATTTAGTGATACCATTTTTAGTCATACTAATTAAAAAAGGATAGGCTTTGTTTGAACACCTTCCCAATCTGCTCCTTCACGAAAACTATAATCATCTTACCAAATCATGGATCATGATGATGAAGAACGAAATGTTTATATTTAGAGCTTCACTCTGGTTTTGTACTGGGCGAATAAACATTTTGTAGTTCTTGAATAAATTCTCGTGTAGTCTCGTGTGATCTTCTACAGTGGAAGCTACGGTGACACCAACTGAAAAAAGGGAAAGAAGTCACAATTGTTTTTTTTTTAAACTCTTTTCGTTTTACACACATGTAATAATGGCCGAAAAATAAAAATTTGCATGCAAAATATTGCAAAAAATTCAAGTAACATTTTTATTCTTTATTACTTATTTTGAATGCTCAGAGAGGGAAAATAGTCCATTAGTGCTCAAAGTCTCTAATAACGCGAAGCCTTGTATACACAGTACACAGTCTATGAAGGACTGGTAAAAATAATTGCTATCAGTAGGAGGGATAAAAGTCTATTTCGCTGCAAATATAATAGTCATGCATTCGAATCAAATCGATATTGTTTCTTTTTTTTATAGCACAGCTTGATTTATATCCAAGATGCTGTAGTTTCAGCCAAATAACCTTGTTTTACGCATGATGTATAAATACTGGTTGTAATAAAATAATAATGTGGTAATTGTGTCAAAATGTTTCTGAGAAGTCTCAGGATCAAAACTAACTTCTTCCTGTTTCTTATATATTCACTAGGAACATTAATTTAAGACACGTGATACTATACAGGACTTGTAGGGTAGGTGGACACAATAAATACCTGCATAAGAAGTGTAATATGACGTCATCTAAAGAGATGATGAATAAGCTCTAATTTCTGTGCTTGTCTGATTGGTTATTACTATGTACGGGTTCGTCTCCCGTTGTCAATGCTGGTCCTCATAGTTCTTTTTGGTCATCGTGTTTTTTTAAACCTTATTTGAAGTCCTTATACACTATTTTGTGTAGTATATCAGTTTTCACGGATACATGACAAGTTCCGTTGTGAATATCTTTACAATAGCCTCTAATTATAATGTAATTACACCGACGAATTGCATGTGTAGGTGTAATATGCCCGCCATTATACTTTTAAGCGTTACTAAGGTGTTGTTAAGTATCACTAGAATCGCTCTAGTGTTTCTTAAATTGTTTTGGCATTAGGCTGTAATGGAAGTTAATTCGTGGCCCAAAACGTATAGTACATTGAAATAAAGTGTTCCTCGAAACTGAATATTAGAGCAAGACATAATAGAGAGAGAGAAAAAAATGCGCCAAAGGCAACTTAATAATATAATTTATTCCACAGTGTGTGAGAAAGATGCTACCATACTAGCGTTGCTGTAATAGTCTATGATGCTGAGAATATAGCTCGTTATTATACAGTGCTATTAAAGTGGTTACTGTGGAGATCGATAACTGTGTACTGCATCGAGCGTCCATTATAGGATTCGTACAGGGAGCATTCATATTATTTATTCCCTTTTGGAGCGACCTTTATTTCTATCAAGGAAGAAATCCATATTTTCAAATTTTATATTTCAAGTATTCGTGCATTCTTGAGCATAAATGAATGTTGTATGCAGTTTTCTTTCTGACACTGGAAATTCAGAATTTTTCTCCCTGCATTTAAGTTTGATCTTTAGATGGTGAGAAATGCAGCTAAGTTGCATATCATAATTCTACGTGTTCTACACTTTCATTTCTATCTGTTCGCATCTTTTTTGTTAAATACAGTAACCACATTTGTATTATTCCTTTTACTGATCTTTTCTCGACATTCAATACTGAGACACAAGCATGCCATTCCTATTGATCTAGGCAAAGAGGAGTTCTTGTGTACTTTAATAAGCAAGAGTGCAAGATTGATATAATCGTTTGAATTGATTTGGACCCATTTTACAAGAAAAGACTTTATTCAATTGAATTTGCTGGAACGTCAAAGACTGAAAACTTTATTCAAACAGTCGTTTTCGACCAATGCAATGTTTGTCTTTATTATTGTTAGTGTTCATCACATTGCCGAGAGTAAACACATTCTTCTATTTTGTGATTCCAATTCCAAGCTGATATCGAGTCGAAGTCGGCCTTGCGCTAAAGCAAAGCTCGGGACGTTACAGGTTACTACCATTTCAAAATATTCCTTTAACACTGACACTTTATTGTTTTTTTTTTATTCTCTAGGGAATATTGTAATAAATTTCCAAAACAAAATAACATTACTGTAAAGTCATTATTGTAACTGATGCAAATTGACTTCGCGCAGTAGTCAATGACATAATGCATATAATGCAAAGGCGGCGGCATTAAATATTTATAATCAATATAAATATTTAATGACGATATTCCATGATATTGCTAAGGAAACTTTAACAAGATTAATTGTGACAGCATCAACTGTACCATGACAAAGAAAGGAGTATTTAAAATTCTAAATATTTAGCCACGACCTTGTGTCGTCTCCATTAATTTCTCTGAGCTAGATCTGTTTATATCAAGATATTTTGTTAAATATGTTTTCTTTCTATAGATTTTACTCGCGATGGGCTTTTACTATTTATGTTGTCTGCAGAAAGAGAGAAAGAAATTTAAAAATATTCCGAAATATCGAATCTGGTAATGTGTGCTATTAAATAAGTTTTCTTTTCAATATTTTTCAACCCTTTTGTATATGTTAATCATCTCTCTGTCCATCTAATGTAACCCATTTCACAACTAAAGACTTTATCAATATACATTTTTAACAACACACAGTCAGACTTTATTCAATATACACTTTTAGAAGCGCACACTTAATCTTTATTATTGGTAGTGTTTAATAAATTTCTCAGATTTAAAAAGTTATTCTATTTTGTAATTGAATTTCAAAGTTGAAATTTTGTCGAAGTTGAAGTAAAGCTCGGGACGATACACAGGATACCTTCCGTCCATAGCAGCAAAAATCGTGTCTATATATGAGCAGTTGCCTTACCGAACAATGAAATCTCTTTGTTTTGTTCATGATCAGTGTGTTATTAATATTAAATTACCCACTTTATAATGTTGTATACATCCATTACAAGTGGGGGCATCTTGATGTGGTGCTGTCTGTCCGCGAGAAGCATGTAAGCAGCATTGCACAAACACTTAATATAGACAAATTCAATTGGCTAGCACGTTTGTGTTTTGTATATGTGGATGACCTGATTATGTGGTGAGGTTAGTACAGTTTTTAACACATTATGGAACGTTTATAACTTTCATGTACCAAAAATACCGTATCAGTACAATGTATTAACAACTTCTTAAGGTGCACAAAGGAAAATTTACCGGCATATTTGTATCTATATGTAGATGACATGATGAGTTTGGAAGGCGATTTCAGCAACTAATTAATTTGTTTCCTATTTGTACATGTCTGAATAAATTATACAGAGTACCAACGGTGACTGACCCGCGACTGAAATCACTGTGAATTTTTTAATAAGAAATAACTGGGAAACGTAAGTGCGAAAAAGTCATGTTTCCAGTAGCCCTAGATGCAAGTGCATTGAAGGTACATTATCTGCATGGTGAAGATGTATGAGCTATTTATTCACACCGTTTCTTCCGTTCGGTCTTTATTTTTATTTACTTTCACTTCATTTTATTTTGCAGGAAAGAAATAAACATAATCACCAAATCAACGAGACAACAGCGGGATTAATTAGACTGGTTATTAAGCAAGAAAGATAACTTAAAAGAAAAGTAGAAAGATTTGGAAGCTATTGTACTGTATTGTTCTCATTTTTGTTCTTCTCAGAAGGGCCCAGGAATTGTTTCCACGCACTCCACACTTGGGTGAGCGACATGCAACAGTTACTCGTCTCTATCCTTCTTATGATCAACACAGTACACTGCTGTTATGTTTGTTCAATAACCACGTGTGCCTGAGGCGAGCTTGATGCAAAAATGGGTGAAAACCGTGAAAACATTATGTTCTGCTATATGGTTCATTTGATGGACATGTAATGAATAGAGGTTCTCAAACGGGTCATGATTTAATATTGAATTGATGAAATGCGTTGAATAATGACCATCTTTTACGAGCCTTAGCAAACAAAAGCTGGACATTATTTAATAGGATTAATAAATTTAATATTGAATCATTACCCATTTGAAATTCTGTTTATTAGATAGTTTTTATTTTAATGGAAATAGTTTAGAGAGAAAGAAGAAGAAACAGTTTTGTTATTCTGACACTGTCACTGCACGTATCATTTGTTGCGCGCAAAAATAGTCCCAGACGTTAGTTGAATTAACTTCTATAACCAGATGTATTTATAATTAGATTCTGTGCAAAACATAATTAAAAAAGCTAATCACCTTCCAAAAATAGAACATTTGAACATCTGACACAGACATCATTTTTGAACACTGGATGTAAAAGGGAAATTTCGTGTGATATTGCTTAACTTGACCCGGGGTGTGTTTGACAACCCGTATACATCGATTAGAATAGTTTCAATACTCCTAAATTGTGTTAGTTTAACTACGAAGCCTTTAGATATTCATGTGAAGGAATGATTATTGGATGCATAAATTCCAGAGTTACTGTAATGCATTTGTGACCGGATAGTTGCATTATTTGATTTTGAACAGTAGATTACAAAAGACATAGACACATTTTATTTATAGTCAGAATCACATCACATAATATGAAACATTAGCTCACTTCACTTATTTTATCACGTAGACATGCTGTGATTTGATAAATTTCCGTCATTTGGGAGGTTGGATTATATTTACATTCCTGTGTGAACAGAGGTGAGTTTATTTACTCCTATTAGTTAACATTTAAACCATGCTTGTCATAGGGTGGAGTCCAAGTTAGTGGTATGCCGCCCACTCAACTCCGCGCTCCGCCCGCTATCCATTAACCTGTACCATTAGTTTTATTCATTGTTGTTGGTTATTTTGGCTTAACGCCCTTTTTCAGCACACGATAGGCTACTCATGATGTATCTTACCCCTCTGAGGTAACTTGGCCATATTCAGACAGACGTGGCCTTTTCCCCAGTGCCATTTGGGCAATCGATTCGAAAATGGCCGCCAAGATGCTAATAGCGATAATGAAAACAAAAAGTTCCATAACACGGGGTAAGGAAAATACACGCGATAGCAGCCAGTCAGTAAAGAGATTACGGCGCAAGAATTCCATTGATTTATTTGGATCAGTGAGTGTCACATAAAGTGATATGTTAACATTTTGTCATATCAAAATTATTAATATGTACAGGCTGTATGTAAAGTTTACCAGCTATATGTAATACGAGAACATAATGTCGATAAAGTTATCTTTCAACGAGCTATGACACATCTTTTTGAGTTCGATAACGGAGAAGTTGACAAACAAACATTAGCAAATTGCATGTTTTTCGTCTAGTTAGATATTATTGCGTTTGCTCCAGTTCACCGACATTGTCACTATTGTTCAGCTTTTTAAACAAAATAAGTTGCCACACCAAAGCAAACATGCAGAAGATATTTGTATACGTATATAATTACTTTTCACAATAAAAAATATCGGTAACCTGCATTTGAAAGAACAATTCCAGCCGTCCCAATTTCTACCAACATTCGTAATAAATTATCCGTTTTGGCTAAACCTCAGTTCTAGAGAGCAACTAACACGCGTCATAAAAAGAAAGACAGCTGATTGTCTAAAAGAATTAGGTAATTTATAGGTTATTTAAATTTCGGCCATTCATTTGTTGTCTCGACATTATGTGCATTATGAATAGATTACAGCAGCATGCATTATGTGAAAGCTAGTGGGAAATGAATAAGACATTCAAAATAGCTGTTTCTAATGTAGCTGGCAACATTTCTCTCATTACATACTTATAAACAATATTTGCCGGCCTCTTCCATTTGGCGTGACAATGAAGTTTTATTCTATAAAATATCGGCGACTTGGGCACGTGCTATATTGCTGACCTAAAAATGGGCATTTGCTGTCCCTTAACTTCTAGGAGGTTTAAAATGTATAATAGCGCATTGAAATAAAAAGTTCGAAACTTCAAAGTTCAAAATGTCGCCTGAAAAGTGTCACTGAAAATGCGAACACCATTAGAAATATTAGTGTAAAAACGTTTTGAACTGGTCAACAGTGTTTATTGTTGAATTAAGAAGCACACTTGATAATAGATTGGATGGAACAAGAAATAAGCTATCACATGTTTAACAAGGATTACACCTAAAGATGAGCAAAAATAAATGTAAATGCAAAAAATGTAACCTTTTTAAAAATTACCTCAAATATATACAAGACTTTCACAATACATGATTATATGTGGTGTTATATATTGCGAAAAGACAGTTTGCACTAGATTTACTTGAAACAGTATATACAAACTTTTAGACTTTACTGTCATTACCTCTCCAACCCTTATGTACAAAAAGACTTTGAACGGAAATTACATTTTTAAAAGATAAGAATGGAATGTGGTTCTAATTGATTCTGTTGATGCAGTAGCTATATGACTGTACTCCGAAATTCGATTATTTTCTACTTTAACTCTTTAGTTCACTTTTTACAGGCTTGCTGTAGTATCATAAGGGTTCTATTATTTTAATCCTGAAGTATTAGTAGTAAATGGGGTCACTATAGGGACAATGGGACTTACCATTAAAAACAGGGCTGGGTCACTATAGGGACTAGGTAAATTTAACATGGGGAAAATTGCTGGGTCACTATAGGGACAAGGGAATTTAACATGGGAGAAAAAAAATAGCAATTCTAGGGACAAGGGGAATTTAACATGGGAGAAAAAAAAGCAATTCTAGGGACAAGGGGAATTTAACATGGGATTTTTTTAAAAAAAATAAAAAAATAATAAAAAGGGGTAGGCAATTGAAAGTCAAGATCTTTTCGAGAGATTGGAGTGACCCTGAAAAGGGCCTTTGGGTTTCTTCTTCTTCTTCTTCTTCTAACTCCTCCACTTCTTCAACCATCTTCTCACTTTTGTCACTATTCCTGTCTTCTTTTTCTCCTTTTTTGGCATCCAGTCAGTATGACCCAATGCTCTGAACTTTTCCTGGACTTTGATCCAATTTTGATTGAGCCTCTCAGACTCTGCCTGTTTCTTTTTGTTTTCTTTATCTTTTCTTTCTTTACTCCATGTCTCTTTAATCTTCTCTACTTCTTTCTCCATTACTTTTCCCATCAGATCTTCCCCTTTCTTCATCTTGTCCAACCCCCATTTTACATTCCTCCACTCTGTCCGGTACAATATCTTTTCTAGGAAGCACCGGACTTGGATGACATGATCCAGTGCTTCCTTCAAACTTCCCACTCTGACATAAGGTGGGTCAATGAAGCCTCTTGACTTATTGACTTCTTATTCTATCATCCCTGTTATGAGATCTCTGGCTGCCTTTAGACGTTGAACTTGACTGGTCTTTCATATCTCCATGCCTCCATTCATTTTCTATTTTTTTCTACAATATATTCTACATCCATTATCCAAAAATAGATGTCTCTCAATAGATTAAATAAAACTGATACTTGAGTCATTTTGTCTCGGTTATTTATTTATACTAAAAGCGCGGACGTGAAGGAAAACATCCCCCTAAAAACAAAACTTATATTACCTAGATCATGACCAAATAACGCGCGGACCTAAAAGAAACGCTCACTCACTTTTTACTACCCATTACTAATTTAAAAATTTTCATTTTAAAAAATAATATACTATCCACATACGTAAATCAGCCAAATCAAACCCAAATCTACTATCACCACACTTAAAACAACAAAAAAACATTATCATCATCTACTATCCACACAAACGTACGTGAGCGCTTACAATCACACACACACACACACACACACACACACACACACACACACACACACACATTTTTTAACTAAGAAAAACAATTCATGTGCTTATACACGCACTTCTATTTTTTTGAACTTATTATAGGCAATCGATTGTTATTTCTTTTCTAGAGATTGGGGTAGCCCTGAAAAGGGCTGTTTTTTTTGTGTGCGAAGTTGAAGCTAGGGCGATCTTTTATATTCTACGAATGCGACGTCCTCTGATGATATACTTTCTGACGATAGGTCTGCTTCTTCGGAAAGAGAAGAAGAACTCTTTGGTGTCGATACGACAATCGACAAAGCCTCTGTCAGGTTCAGGTTGCTGCTGCTGCTGTTGTTGCTGTTGCTGCTCTCTCTGCTGTTTCTGAAGTCTGTAGTTCTCTGTCCATTCTTCTTTCTCCCTGTTCATTTCTTCTCTGAAGAGCTCTTCTATTAGGTCTTCAGTGACTTTTAACATTCTCACATTCTCTATCTCTTCTGGCTTCGGTATCAGACTGTGTCTGACCCTATGCAAATTCACGTAGGCTTCGTTTAGCTATGCTAGTCTGGAGCACATCTTCGTAGGAGGATGAGTCGACAATGGATGGTTAGATTGGAGGCTACCCCCGGCTTTAAAGTCAAAGCGCGGACGTGAAGGAAAACATCCCTCCACGGTTTTCGAGCCGGAACGTTCAATGAGTGTTATGGGAGGGATAGTAAGAAGTCAAAGAGCATGAGTCAAAATTCTTATAGCCAAACAAACCACAAAGGCACTTTTTTAAAACCACATTTTTTAAATTCAAAATCACTTAACACTAGCAAACAACTCTAACATTTTTAAACAATAACCCAACAATATAACATCAAACATTTTTTTTTTCAAATAACAAACATTTTTTTCTTCAACTAAAACATTATTTTGGACAGGGTTGACAACGTTGTGAATGAAATTGTGACTTCCACTGTTGGAAGTCATTAGGCCATTGATGGACACTACGTTTCCTAGCTTGAGACAAAAGATAAGCATAATGGTCACAGAACCATTTATCTACTTTCACATCGTTTCTAGAAGAAGAACGAGGATCAAAATGAGTCACTAAATGTTCTAAGGAATAGCCCAGGCTGCGATGATGCAGAAAATACACACAATATTATCCACACACCAAGGAATCTGTGCCTTGTAATTTCACATCATTGAATCGAGTGGTCTGAGCATTTCTTCTCATAAAGTCGATGATATCGTCTTCCAAAGGAGGCAATCCATACGAATCAAAATATTCCACACATCCTTCTTGAGGAAAGTAGACGGCTATCCAGTGGGTCCTGGGAGATGACTGTCGTCCGTGTTGATGACATAAGCTTGATGGTCTTGAGGTTTGCGATGAGGGAGTTCATCTTTAGCACAGACGACAGGATTCCAAGAAGCCGTATACGAACTGTGGTTCAAAAGGTAATAAAGTTCCCAGGTATCCATGTGATTTTCTTCTTCACAAGTAATAATAAGTCATCAATTTGATCCTGACTTTTTGCTTGAAAGTGTCTGACAAATAACCGTTTCTTATGTTCGTTTCCCCACTCTGATTCAGGAGAGCTTCGATACGATGGATCTCTTGAGTGGTTAATGGTGGACAAGAATGTTCACGCAAGTCTTTATACCACTGATGCAACACGACTTCGTCAGAGATGAGACTCCAAGCTTCGTCCAGATACTCGTCCAATTTTTCTTCTTGACTCAGCATCAGGCATTTATCGTGTTGAATTTGACTGGGATGATCGTTTTGACATCCATAGCAATCTTTCTTGATCAATTCCGTCATTTTTTCGACCAAGTGTTGGCAGAACAGGAGACTAAATGGGCTTCTTGTTCTGGCCATCTCGACTTCATCATGATAACTTCTTCTTCTTCCACAGTCTCCTCACATTTCATGTCCAAAGTTTCTTCACTAGGTAAAGAGGGATAACAGTCTTCCATGGTTTCTAATAATCTAGAATGACTTCTCTCAAACTGTTGATTTCTATCGTATTATCAAATTCTGCATACGGGATGACGTTCACCGTTTCATTAGGGGTTCGGTTTGCAAACTGAATTTCCACACGAATCTGACAGGATTTATAGGGTGGAAATGTCCCTCGTCGCTGCCTTGGTCTGGAGTGAAATCGAAAGCCCACAAAGCATAGCCTTCTGCATAATCTTCGTACGTAATGCCGTGACTGGTGTTGGTTCCTAACTGACCGGTAGCTTCGTACAAGGACAAGTACGACCTCAAGTAATTCGTCTTCGTGGGACTAAAGTCGGGTTCGAAGGGTCGGGTACACAAGGTCTTGCCATTGCGACTGGCTTCGATCTTGGACACTCCAAAGTGTCTAAAGTAGAAAGGATTTTTATCGACATCTCCGTTGAAGGCTGCATTCTCGACGATACCAAGGATCAAACGTTTGGGTATCTGTCCTTGGAACAGATGATCTTCAATCATGGATCGCTGACCCTTGGGAATGGTGAAGGTTTTCACTTCGTCGCGTCGTATCGGATTCTTGGCGGTCGTTCTGCTCAACGTGTGACTGATGTCGTTTCCCACTTTAGGTAACACTTCCACACGTCGTACGTAGAGTCTGGCTTCTTGGATTTTGGTTTTGTAATCGTCACTATCAGCCATTAAATGGAAAGCGGTACTGCTACGATTCAATCTCAAGCGGACATCCACCCCGCTCAGCAAATACTTTTCTTGCAACCACATGCCCAAATGCAAACGATCCATCAGTTCTAAACTCTTTCCATCTTTGATTTCTTTTCTTCGTTCTACAATTCCCTCATTGTGTTCTTTCTTTTCATCAGTTTCCAATTCTTCAAACTGGCCTGCATCGTCAGCTTCCCATACCACGCAGGCATTGAGATGAGTGTTCTTGGCGTCTATTCCGTACGTCAAGAGATTTTCCAGGTAGGCACGATAAGGGTAAGTATCCATGCTGCTACTAACCAGTTTGTTATTCAAGTACAAGTCCACTCCACTGAACAAGGAATGCAAGAAATTGTTGACGGGAGCTACTGCTTCAGTGTCTATATCACCTCCATTCTTATCTAGAACTTTGACTTTCAAGTACAAGTAACTGCTATTCAGATCGATGTAATCTTCGGGCTGTCCTTTGATTTCAAACTCGATGGGAGCGGAATCGGTCAAAGAGGAGACGGGATGAAATTCCACCCACTGGGATTCTTGCATCGTCATCATGGTGGGGGGCATGGCAAACAGATCCAGTTCCGACTTGGAACAAGCGCAAGATTCTCGGTGCATCATTTTTTTCTCTGTGTCTCAATAATCGAAAACGTCTAAGTCTCGGACGGTTCTTCTTTTCTTTGTCTTTCTAGCTTTAGACGTGTGAAGTCTGATGAAAGGGTGTTTTCTTCGTCGTCTCTTTCTGCCTTATCCTTGCTGAATGCCTGACTCGGTAGCGTGCAGGACATTTATAGGTGTTTCTCGTCGGCTCAAAAGGTCTTTACCCGTTTGCAGCAAGACATTTTTGCCTGCCCTCATGAAGGCTTCTTTGGGATTTTGTTTGTCGATGATGACATTTTGGAGAAATTCTTTGCCTTGTGTCAGTGCCGCATCTTTCAAGGCGTGCAATCCGCGTGTCACCATCGGTTTCAAGACTAGGGGCCACCGAACGAAAGGCCAATTTTAGCATATCTCCTAAAGCGTGTACTCGCTGTCGAGCAACCCCTCGGTACACTGGATACATGACTTACGAATCGTGAGAGAACCGTTTTCTAAAATGGAGTTTCACCGTGACTTTTCCTTTGGTGAATGGACTATTTTGTCCCAGATCTCCTTTTATAGCAATGTTGACCGTGTCCAAATACGACTTACTGGCAGGTAAATAGTGAGGATTTACAAATTCGCGGTGTACGCGATAGGTGTTTCCACCTTCATGGTCATTGGTTGTGGCACTATCCACTTTGAAAGGAATGACACGCAGTAACGGTACGGAGGTGTGTCCCACCACGTTGTACTACACCACATCGGAGTACACAAAGATCAAATTCAGTCCTTGGTTCAGTTCTACAGGGAATCGAAAAAACTTGTAAAATTCCGTATTGCTGTTGATCTTCGGTTTAAAATTTGGAGCCATTTTTGTGTCTCCACCTAAAATATCAAACAAGTGACGATTAAAACTGATGGACAACGTTTGGGTATCGTGAAATTTCATCAGTAAGCGACAAGCCACTTTATGGTACTCCAAGGTGACACTTTTTTGATTTTGTTCAGGGCTTTGCCAAAGGCTGGCTCGAACCTGTAAGCAATGGTATCCACCAAATGTTGGCCACTAAAATAAAACCCTGACGGAATTTTCAAGGTGTAGATACTGAAGGGTGAATTGTTGGATGGTCTTGTGTCCCCTGAAAACCCGATTTCATTCATGGCTTGTTGCAATTGTTCGTTCATGATTTCGACCTCAAAAGTGTTTTGCTTTTCATTGATATTTTGGATTTGTGTACGGTGAATCATTTCCATTAAAGCCACTTCCCAATGGGCTTCGTGATCTAATTGGATGGCCTGAGGTAATTTGGCCGTGTAACAGCACAACGTGTTCTTGGGAAACACCTCCATGGAACTGTCACCGGGTAAGGTTAAGTAAAATTGGTTTTGGTGACTCACAATTCCAGAGTTCTGTGACTGTTCGAAGGGTTACTGGACATCAGAGGAGTGTCTCCGCCCAAAATAGGGTTGTTGTTGTTGTTGGAGTGGTGACTGACACTGGCACTGGACACAAGGTTCCCGTTGTTCCCGTTGGAAGAGAATTTCAGAGAGGGATTGGGAAGCAGGTAACCGATGCAGCTGCTCAATAAAATGGTCCACAATTGTTTGTCTCCTTGTTGCAAACTTAAATTGCCGATGGCTGCCCCGATGACACAATACACCACGAAGATTTGGCAGAAAAAGACGATTTGCGTTTTAGGCACACGTTCTCCACATCACACCCGCAAAGGTTGTTTTTGTAAATCTTGCAGAGAAGAACTAGGTGAAGGAGTGGTCGACGTAGCTGCGTCTGTGTGAAAGGGCATGATGGTCACTTCTTTTTATAGTCGATGACTTGCGAAGCGTCGATCCAAGAATCGAAACTGGGTGGATATCCTTTCCAACGTACTTTGACTTCTTTGACACGTAGTTTACGGGTTCTGCGTTCGAGAATGCTTTCGATGTCGTACACATCGTCTTCTTTTTTGGTGACACGTTGTAACTCGGGTAAGTAAAACGTTCCTTTGAGTACTTCTCCGTTCATGTCTTCCAATTTATAGACGGCAAGATGACGACCATGCACTCGTCCAGTGACACGAAACAATTCGGTCGTCCAGTTAGGTAAGTAACCTTTGTCGAAAGTGCGTTTGGTTTTGCCAATGCGTACCCAATCTCCTACGTCCAACACTCCACTTTTCTTGGGGACAGCCCTCGTCGGGGACGTACCAAACAGGCGATCAGACACCAGCACTTCGTTCTCGGGAGTCACTTCTTGTGGGGCACGTCCAATGCTTCGATGGTAAGAATGGATGTACGCTTGCACCAGATGCGGTAAGATGTCGATGTACTTCAGAGTGTGGTGATGCGTAAAATATTTCCACATGCGTTCTTTCAAAGTGAGTTGAAAACGTTCCACGATGCTGGCTTTGGTTTCGGGATTCTCGGTGGTAAAAAAAATGAATGTCACGTTTCTTTAATTCTTTTTGGAAAGCTTCGTTCGGAAATTCGGTACCTTTGTCCGTTTGCCATCGAAGAGGGTGACGACCGCTTTGTTTCAACACCCGTTGCAGGGCTCGCACTAACTCGCTGCTCGATTTGGAAGTCAAGGGCACGACCCAAGCAAATTTGGAAAAGACGTCGATGACACAAAACAAATATTTGTAGCCGCGATTGTAGCTGGCCAAATGAGAGACATCGGCTAAATCGGCTTGCCATTGATGATCGATGCCTTCCACTTGGGTGCGACTTCTGGAAAACTTGCGTCGAATGGGTTTGTGTAAAGTGTAGGTAGCTTGTTCTTGTAACCATCGTTGCACTTGAGGTAAACGGAGACTTTTCAGTCGCGTTTTGGCAGCACGATACAATTTTTGAACTACTGCGTAACCTGCAGGATGGGATGGATCGTAGTAAATGCTGGCTAACACTTTTTCCATTTTTTTTGTTTGTTTGTTAATAAGACACCCACCCTTGGAGGATGCTACTCTTTTTCTCTTGGGGTACTTTCTTGGATTGCAATGCTTTGGGTGTACGACCGGCAATAGGTGTCGAGGAGGAGGATGTCTGAACAGGGGATATCGGTTCTTATTTCACTTCTGTCTTCAGCTTCTTTTTCTCTTGTGATGAAGAAGGGGTGGTCATCATCTTTTTAATTCATCCAATTCTGGAGGTAGGTGGTGTTGTTAACTTGCATTCTTTTTCTGGAGGAGTTTGAAACCCTTCTTCTTCTTCTTCTTTTTCTGTCTTGGTCACTGACAGTGTTGGTTGTACTGGTGATGGTGCTGGACTTTTCATCAAGGTCTTAAAATCTTCAGAGTGGGAAGAGCTGTTTCGTCTGAGGCTTTCTGGTGAAAGAGTTGCAGTAGTTGCAAGAGTTGACCGTACTTTTGCGATTTTTCTGTTTCGGACAAATCTTGGCGATCTATCAAGGACTGAAATTCGTGTTGTAACTGGGACATCTCGCTCAAATTGGGATTGGGAGGTAAATGCGGGGTGCGTTGTTCTTGCCAACGATGGTATTCCATCCATCGTTTGTAAGGCACTAAAGCTAGTATTCGTCCTTCCATTGGATGTCAGGGGTCGATTGTGAGATCTTGGGAGTCCAGAGGGCCTTTTTATCTTGCTCCCACCAGTCCTCCCAACATGGTTCCCAAGACTCCTTTCAGCGATGGGCCTAACAAGAGGGGTAAAATTCTTCCACGTTGGACCAACATCTTTTTCTTTTGACGAATGCGAAGTTTCTTTTGAACCATTTGGCGAAGAACGTGACAATGTTTGCCTAAGCATTGTTTCTGGTGTTTGGACAAAGGGATCGTGCCTTTCAACACGTTCAAACAACATTCGCATACGGTATCGATGACCTCTTTGGAGGCTGATTGAATGAGTGTTTTTCGTAGGGGTGGAGAAGCTTTGGACAGGACAGATAACATGTCCCCATGTTTGACTAAACGAGGAGGCAGTCCTTTCCTTTTCTTTCCTTGGGTTTTAGAAGAGGGATGTTTTCTGGAGGGTGACATCTTTGAGTCTTCAGTACCAAAAACACTGATACCCCTACTTAGTCACAGGCCCTTTTTATACTGAAACGCGTCGCCACTGATTGTCTTTACGTCGTATCAACTTCAGGATAGGCACGACACGTCGTGCAGGGGTACGCAACGGACTAAATCGAGCCAGTTCTTGCTTGGACAAATCCAGTAAACTTTGTAACATGCCCGATCTTTCTTGGACTTTGATTTTGGGAGAAGGTACTTTATGAGCAGCGGCCACTGCCACTAAATTGGAGGGTCCTGCCACTGGAGAAGTTCTTGGGGTCATCAACGGAGAAGTTCTTGGTGTGATCAACGTCTCCAAGTACTTTTCAGTTCTTGATGTCATCAACGGAGAAGTGAATGAACCTGAGGCTACCGGAGACGCGGTTACCGACGTTGCAGGACGTGGTTTGCGAGTGTAAGGTTGCTTCCTGGCCGAAGTGCTTCTCTTGCAACTAGTTTTCTGTGGGCTTTTCTTTTTCTGGGGACTTTTTCTCTGTTTTTTTTTGGGGGGGGCTTCTTTTCTTTCTCCGGGGTGGTGACTGGTAAGAGGAGGGTCCCGCCACTGGAGAAGTTCTTGGAGACACGGGTCTCCTTGGGGACTTGTTCTTGACACCGTGGCTCTTTTTCTTCTTCTTGGAGCTTCGTTTGGCTTCTTTTTTCTTGGGGAGAAGTTTGGGAGCATTAGGATCCCATCTTAAGAGAGAGCGAATGATGACCACTCCTAGAGTGCCGTTCCCTCCAGGTTTTGGTTTGTTTTTTGGTTTGAGTGTCGATGCGGGGATCGGCCAGTTGGGTCAAAGCGACTTTGTTTCGATCAAAAAAGCGTTTGGTTTGATGAGGAATCTGAATGATCCCTTGCAGTAATTGACGTGCTGTCACCGTGAACCATCGTAAGACTTCTTTGAAACTAGCTTCTAAGACAAGAGCTCGTATTTGTGGATTTTTTTCTCGACTGATGCCATACAAGGCACGAATCAATTTGACGGGAAGATGCGACTGAAGGGACGTCATGTTCAAACTGTGTGAGACAGACAAAAAGTGTCTGAGGTTTTAATAGATTGTTTTGGTTGAGTGAAATTAAGTCGAGGACGGAGACGTGTACAGGACAGGCCCTCCGTCTTGGCACCAGTGGTGAAACAAGTGGGCACGAAATCGCAAATCATCGGGGGTCGTAGGTTTCAAATCGACGAGTAAATAGGCGTGTGGAGTTTGAGTGGTATCGTCGTACGCCTGAGTCAGCCAAGGCGTTCTTAACTGTTTGGCTAAGACTTGTACTTGCGATTTATCTCGAGGGCTTTTAAACAAGACCACGTAATGCGCATTGAAACTAATGGTGCGATGGGCTTTACTTTGTTGGAACAAATTTTGGGTGATGTAAACGACACTGGCATTACGATGATGCCTTTTACGCGTGAACCACAGTTTAATGTCTTCTTCGTCTTCTCCTAACATGTCATCGAAAATGACCAAATGGGTTTGACGGGAGTCAGAGACGATGCCGTCGTCTTCTTTAGGAATGCCTTCCACAAACACGATGGAATCGCCTTGACTTTCTCGCAAGAGGCTGTACGCCGATTGCCATTCTTTGTAACACCACACTATGCGCTGAGGTGGTCGATCGATCAAATGCTGTTTATGTTCGATCAAACGTTTGACGAATTCGGTTTTGCCTGAACCGCTAGGTCCAGCAATGAGCATGTTAAAGAGATGGCGAAGATACAAAGCCTCCCAACTGGCACGATCTAAGTGTTCGTCGATGACTTTGACAAGAGGGAGCAGAGACAGCAGAGTTAGCCATAGTGTTAGGAAACTTGTCACTTGTGACACGAAAACAGACAAGACAAGAGTTTATATACTTTTTCAGGACACGTTTATTGAATGTTTTAAACATGAACACGAAAGACAAAAATACATAAAAGCCAAATAGTTATGTACAGCAATAAAAAACACATCAAAACGATCAAAGTGGAATATAAACAAGTCTCTGTACAACATGTTTTGGGCAACCAAGATGTCCTAGGGAGAGTGTGTAATGTTCTTACAGTCTCTACATGAGGTATTGTCACACAAGTGTCCTCCCGGAATGGCCTTTCAGGAATGTCTATGACAGTCCTGTCCTGAAGCGAGTGGTTGTTCTCGGTAACGGGTTCTTCTGGTACTGTCACTAACACGGGCTTAAGAGTGACATTTTACCTTGGACGCTTGAATGGAGAATGACTACTCTTTAGCATAATGGGCCACTTCTTGGGTCTTTAAGGCATGTCCACGACAGTCCTGTCCTGGGTGAAGGCTTCTTCTGGCACTGTCACTAACACAGGTTGAAAAGTAACTTTTTTCCTTGAATAACTCTCGTGCATACTGGGCCATTTCTTGGGTCCAAGCCTCAAAACCCCCTTTTCTCCAGTCACGGACATCTGTCCAATGGGGGTGTAAGTCACAAGCTACACACACATCGTCATACACGTCTTCGGTAGCTAAAAGTTGACGAATCTTTTTTTCCCGTAGAGGTCGAGAAGTATCCAGATGAAAACGCAAGGCTTTGAGCAAAAGGAGTCTTTCGTGACCATTTAAGGCCGTTCGGATGGTAAGTACTGTTCGTAAAGAGTCCACAAGGAATCGGCTGGTAAACGAAATCCCAGAAAACAGGTCACTAAGACACACACTATACGTTGTCCCAAATTGATTGGATACAGTTCTTGTAATAATTGATGGTAATGATCCACGGTTTGAATATTTTCATTGAGTTCCTTCCACGGAATCTATTCAATCACATGTGATAAAAGTCGTGGCATGGATTCCTGTTTTTATAGTCTCGTTGTTTCGGAAGCAATGCACGTACTTTCTAGCCAGAGATCTTCGTTCTCCACTGGGGAATCTAAATCTTGCATACTGTGACCTAAACTTCATAGTTCGTTTAGAAGTTTCCTCTTCCTCTAAGTATATTCCACGTAAAATATGCTGGTAATCCTTTAACTCGTCTTCCTCAATGCGATGCACTAGGTGAATCTCGAAGTAACCAAAATGATGAACATTTCGTTCATTCACTAACTCAAAGTGTTGAACAAGGTCTGACCACTGAAACAATTTCTGACGAATCAGTTCTTTTATACCATTCAGGTACCAGTGGTTCAAACACCGGTGACGTAACGGATGCATTTGTTCTTTACGTTTCACTTGTATTTTGACCAGCTTTCGGTAAATGCGTTCTCTCAACTCCACAGGCAAAGCACGAATGTTCTCTTGTAAAGTATCCATGAATAGGTCATACTAAATCCTCTTTCTGACACAAGAAATGTACCGTTTGCACAGACATGGTTTTACTTCAGTGTTGAATTTAAATCGTTTAGTCACTAATTTACACATTACAATTCGTTCAGAAGTTTCCTCTTTCACTAAGTTGACATTGTGTAAAAGATGTTGGTAATTCGTTAACTCTTCCTCTGGAATTCGATGCAGTAAGTTTACAATGTAGTAGATAGAATCATCAATAGCAAACCAATCCTTTTTAAAACCAGGGGGTCGTTGATCAATGTCTGTCCAATGGAACACTTTCAACTGAATCAATCCTTGTATAGCATTCATGTACCAGTGGTTCAAACACCGGTGATGTAACGGATGCAACTGTTCTTTACGTTTCACTTGTATTTTGACCAGCTCTCGGTAAATGCGTTCTCTCAACTGCACAGGCAAAGCACGAATGTTCTCTTGTAAAGTATCCATGAATAGGTCAGTCCGTACAATTCACAATCTTCTCCTACAGCAAAAGTAATCCACATAGTGAGTAATTTCTGACCACTGCCACTCAGGGAAACGTCCAAGAATATCATTGAATTCTTTTGATGTAAACGGTTTAGAGTAATATAATAGGATGAATGCACCCTTGACCCAGGGAAATCTAACACACTGATTGACTTTTTTCACTTTCCTCTTGTGAATTTCTCGGCACAAAAGTTCTACAGTCACCCATTGAGATTTCACTCTGGCAAGTCCCTGCCAAACTTCCTTGTAAATCTTCTCTTGCAGTTCTTTAGGTAATGATTGAATGTCGTTTTTGAAGTGAAGTTTAAATACTGGTCTTGGTTATGTCCAACATTTGACTCCTAACCAGTTTGGTTTCTTCTTCAACGACATGGTAAGTTACTTCAATGTCTCGGTCCCACTAAGGGTAAGTAATGACAATTCGGTGACCAACGAGCATGTTCTAAATAGGCCGAATCTTGTGGTTCCCAGTGGTGAAGTGACACACCACAACTGAAGCACTTGACTTTATCCCCTTCGCCCAAGTAGAAAAATCCGGCTCTGGCTAATTCTTCGGGGGTACTTAGGCCATTTTCCTTTGAACGATTGAAGACGATTTTCAAAGTCGCAGTATTCCGAGAAACGCACAGGGAACGAATATTCGTCTTTCACAGGTTTGTTTCGATGAGGGTTGGGTGACATGGACAGGAGTTTGCTCAGGGCTGGATGACATCCGTAAGGGGGTAGACGTGAAGGTGGATATCCACCTTTAAAACGAAACACAGTAAAGTGTCCAAGAGGACGAGTGGCATCGCTTTCGCATCCCTCAGGTTTGACACGCACATCATCACTTTCAATGATAGGGGTAGTGAGAACAAAGTTCACATGATGCTTTACGGTATCGCTAAGGTCACAACGTACAGCATCGTTCCCATCGCAAGACTCACAATCGCATTCAACTTCAGAAGCCCCACACTTGAATTGTGCCTTTCTGAACTTGTTTTGTGTTTCTCTGAAAGTATTCATCTTGTTCGCTTGGTCTTGGTAGTCACAATGAACTATCGATCTTGCCTAGGGTTCCTTTTTATATACAGACCAATACCGACGTGTCCATACGGTAAGGTGAAATGATTGGGAAGTCGCACTCGCTTCTGGTACACGATTTGATAGACTTTTTCCATAGGTCGACTGACGATGTAGTGAGTGGATAAACGTACAATCTTATTGGGCTGATAGGTGGTCACTGTAAAGTGTTCATCTTCTCTAGACTGCAAGGCTTCTTTCAATACCCCAAAGTTCACCACTCGACTAGTACGATAATTCAGAGTCAGTCCTTTCACTTTACACTTCGTGTGCACTTCTCCTTGTTTGTCCCGGTATTCGTAGCCGTAATTTTTAGGACCGCCACTGACGAAACTTAGAATCTTGTCGTCGGGGTGCTCGTCTGTCCAGGCTCCTAAACGGTCTCCTTCGATGTCAGGGTACTGTTGACTCAGGTGATGGATGTAAATGCAACTGTCCGTGTCAAAGTACAGGACACTTTCTCCTAACAGTTCTAAAGCTTCGTACAATTTTAAGCGATCATGAACTGTCACGTAAGCCGCAAGGATGACATTTCCATAAGGGTCATCTTGTACAAAGTCCAGATCTTCTTCGTAATTCACTAAGATCAAATTTTCGCGAACGACGTCCACGTGTTTGATGAATTTGGTTTTGTCGTGAATCATCTGAAAGTAGCGGGAAGGTTCTGTCAAATACTCCGTCTTGGGTAAACACGGTCATCGTGCCATTTTGCCCCACAAGCAATTTAACATCACTTTGGCAAACGATCGCCTGCCTTCGTTTTTCTCGATGTGATCTAAAGTGATGCCTTCTTGTGCCCAGTATTTCTCTTTGAATGTCTTTTGGTCTTCGGGAGTGTGACACCCGGAAGGATAGCCACTGGCTTCTTGCTTCAGTTTCAAAAAGGCATCCACGTAGTCTGCGAAAATGCCTTTCTGCGTGGGGTCACCCTTGTGGTATTGTTCTGTCTTGGGAAAGTGACAAATTTCATACACTTCTAACAGTTGGTATCCCATGTCCGGAGCTTTGAACAATTCTACGCTGACCCACGTCCCCGTCAAGGCCCGTTCTTCCTGGGTGTGATGACAAGGTTGATCTTGGTTGCACGTTTCGGCACAAGTACGGCACAAAGAAAACATCAGTTTGCCTTGACAATGGTGAGGTAAGACGGGATGGTATAGGTTCGTGGGAGGCAAAACTTTGCACTTGATCAAGCCTTCGTATTGTCGAATGTTTTTGAGGTCGATGTGTTCCGTGAACAATTGTGGGTGCCCTGCAGGAAAGCGACAATATTTGCACACGTAGGGATACAGCGAACACACGTCCAGGTATTAGATTTCTTCTCCTTTCTCTTCGTCGGCTTGGTACAGCAAACAGGTGGCATTGGTCCTTCCTCCGTGCAAACTATCCCTCGGGTTCAGGGGGTCCATGAACTGGTAACTTTCCACGAGGTGTTTAAACTCGGGATCGGTTTTCAAACGGTGATCGTATTCGTGTTCCCACATTTCCACCACTTGGTATCCTTCCTGTTCTACCTTTAGGCGTCGCTGACAAGTGGCCTGGTACAAGTCTTCCATTGTTCGTTGTAAAAACTGATTTTTAGTGCCACGGTCAGGGTAACAGACGGGACATGCGTGAAATAAGCAACCGTTAAACTCGTACACGATCTTGGGGTTTTCTAAGTCCCAGCCATCGACCGAATGCGTTCCGATGGTCTTTTCGCCTCCTCCGTTGCGGGCATGCTGAATCCATTTGTCTTCCTTGTCGCACAAGTAATGTAACCAGCGTAGGGCTTTGACCGAGTATTGATGTTTGACATAGTTGGTCGTTTGAGGACTGATGACAGCCACGGTGTTTTCAGGCATGAATCGTTGCCTGTACACTAAGGAACACGCTTTGGCAATGGTGCAAGCTTCTTTCAAAGGATCGACCCCTCCGTGTTCCATGAACAGTTCTCGAAATTTTCCACAGCATCGCCGTAAAATGTCCACGTCGGAACGACAATACTTTAGCATTTCTTCCTGAAAGTCGAAAGGGTCTGAGGCGTGAGCCTGGTACCAAGCGTAGAAAGCTTCTCGTTGTTCGGTAAACATGTTGTCGGGGTCGTAATAGTGAGCCTCAGGCAAATGGGGTAGAACGGCGTGTTGATTGGCTTCCGTATTGAAAAAGTGTGGAAAGTACCCTTTAGCCATTTCTGTCATTCCAAACGTTTTAGGCATTCGACTCAAAGGCACTCATCGAATCTTTAAACTGCACTTGTCCCACTTGCATGAAAATGATTTTGGCTCCGTTCAAAGTCACTTTAGGACGTTCGGTGCCTTGTTCCGTATAGTACCTGAGAAGAAACTGTCCATCGTATCCGGAGAAATTGTGATCCATCACCGTGGCATGACGATGACAATCTCCGTAACGTTCGATATCCTCTTGGCTCCATGTCTTGTCGATGGGGTCTAAGACCCATTGCGCGAAATCGGCTAGCGTGTTCGGTCCTCGAAAGATTTTTTCACGCCCTCCAGGAATCTTACTGCAGTGAGGGCAATGACTCACGATAGGTTCTTGAATGCACCTTTCGCACGCTCGATGAGCCACGCAAAAATTAGGAATGTGAATGCCGGTCTCTTGCATGCATTCGAAATCGAAAAAGATGAAATTGCCTTTCTTCTTGTGACCGTTCTCTTTCTCTGGTTGGGATTGGTATTTTTGCACGTAGCATTGGTGTTCCAAGTCCACGATGTGGTGACAAATGTGACATTTTTTCTTTCCTGAACATACGTGTGCCTTGGTACTGTTGGTACGTAGACCTTGTCCACACGCGGGGCACAATCTCAGCAGTTGACAAGCGCATTTCTTCTGTGAACCTTGTGTTTTCAAATGCTGTTGGTAACAGGCAGGGCTGACAAACGTGCGCAGACAAGTTGAACAATGCACTGGTTCTTCCCTTCGCTCAGACAGGGTGGAGAGGCCAAACATCCTGAGCATTTCGATCCACAATGCTTGTGTTGCTCTCGATTATTATAGCCATAATCACATTTCTCACAATAATAAACATATCCCAGGAATCCAGTGATACTGGTAATGGTATCGAAATGGTCATCGTGATGATAGAATGAATGTATTTTCCGTCCTTAAAATCTTGGCCTCGAAACAACAGAGGTCCGCGCACTTCATGAGGGTGCACTTTCAAGGTGTAGCGTGGAGCTAGGACATCTTGCAATTTTTGCATTTCAGGAATGCCGCAGGGTGTGTCTTTGGACAGTCCGGCTTGTTGCAACAGGAGTTCTGCTTCACTTCGTTGTTTGGCTCGGTTCGATTTTCGAATGTTCTCCCAGTCTCTTTTCCATTCTACCCTGTCGTTCTTGTTGGCATAGGTTCGTCCCACCACGATGGCATGGGCTAAACACATCTGGTCTTGAGGGTTGTTAATTCGAACGAGACTCTTTTTGGTGCTGCGAAGGTCGTTCACCAATAACATCTTTTTGCGTCCAGTCCCTTGAGGAGGAGAGACGTGGGTCATGTCCAGTGTGGCTTTTCCATCGGTGATGTCAAACTGGTCATTGGATTGTTGTACGTGTTGAATTTTGTCCATGACTTTGGAAGCGGTCAATTCTGCAGGGCTGCTAAACTCGATCCAAACAGGGGATTTCAAACCGTCGTGTTGTATGGAAAGTCTCAAGCGATCGTCTTCTTTGGGTTGACATTGTCGCTTGAGTGTGGTGAGCAAAGAATCCCACCTGTCGGTGATGAACCCTTCTGCTTTCTCTAACGGTACTTCGGACTTGAAATCTTTAAACTTCACCGTGTATTTGTAAGCCGTGGTTCTAAATTTTCTAGAGGGACGCTTTTCCGTCTCTCGAATGTCATAGTACTTTTCAGGGTTGACTAAGGGTGGTGAACTTTGTTTAGAGGGTTCGGATTCTGGTTCACTCATGTCCTCTTCAAAATCACTGGCATGAATTTGTGCCAAGACTTCAGCCCTGGTACGAGGCAATAGATCACGTTTCTGCCTCTTACTTTCTTCTTCTTTCTTCTTGAATGAATTGGATCGTTTCATCTTGATAGCAAAAAGTCAAATGACTAAAGTTTAAACACCATGGACTAATTTATAGTCATAGCAGACCAGCGTATATAAAACGGTATGTGGCTTGTCTTTTCACTACTCATTTTCACTCTCAAAGCGAGCACAACGATGGAAGAGACTACCCAGATCGAACGTTTCATCAGAGCTTTGCGAGGGGTCATTAGAAAATTCTCTTCAGATCAGCTGAGGGACTACTCTCCTTCCTTTCGAGATAAAAGTCAAGATACTTGCTATATCTGTCAGAAGAAAGGGCATTGGTCTTCAGAGTGTCCAGACCGTCAAAAAAGAAAAAAAAAGGGGCTAGAAAAGACAAAAGTCAAGATACCTGTTATTATTGTCAAGAAAAAGGACATTGGTCTCCAGATTGCCCAAAAAAGAAATAAGAGGAGTCAGAGGAAGAGAGGGATTCTTCAAAGGAAGAAGAAGACAACAGAGAGGTGAAGAAAAAGAAACAGGAGAAGAAAAGAAGAAGGGAAGAAAGTGAGGAGGAAGAGGAGGAAAAGACTGTGACTGTAAAGAAATTTAAAAAAGAGAGAGAGTGAACAATGAGACAGAAGAAGTTTATGAACTTTTTAAAGTGCTCTGTTGTGAATTGTGAATTGGATTGTAAATATTTATAAAAGAATAAATTAGGTACAAAAGGTAAGTGCCTCTGGGTTTTGATTTTAAAATAAGAAGCTATATTCACGCACACTCAGACACAGACACGTACTATCGGGTAAAATGTTTTTTTGAGTTATTGGCAATTGAAAGTCTATCTCTTTTCGATAGACATGAGTGGCCCTGAAAAGGGCCTTTTTTCTTGGTGTAGGGGTGAGTTTAAGCAATCAACTTTAACTGTCTTAAGCCTTTGCCACGGCCAAGGCCTACTTCTGGACTGCGTAATGTTGATGATGATGATGATTTGGTTGAAATCACTAAGGGCGGCACGGTAGGCTTAGTCACAGGGTTGGAGTGTTTAGCTCGGGAAGGTCGTATTCTCTTCGGTCGTAATAAAGAAGTCTGATACATTTGTTTCAGACTTCTTAACTCAGCTAAAATGTCTGACAGTACCGTGACCGTTTGATTTTCACACCCTTGTTTCTTTACTGCTGCTGCTGCTGCTTCTTGTTGTTGTTTATTTCTTACCTCTTCTTCTTGCTGTTGTTGCTGTAGGAGAAAAGCTTGTTCCGCTTCCTTTTGCTGTTGTATAAATTTCTCCAATTCTTCTTTCTGTCTCTATCTAAAATTCTCCACGTGCGGTAATGAAGGTTCCAGAACAAATTCTTGCGAGGTAAGAAAATCCACAAAATCCCAATTCACCTCTTCTGAAAGTAAGTCCGGGTTCCCTTGGTAGTCTCCACGGTTGGTGCACCCCAATTTATCGTTTTCTGAGTTTCCGTCATGTTGAAAAACTGTCGCATGAATTGACTGCGCACAGGCGCTAGCGAATGTATATAGACCACGTGACGTCACAGATTGCTCTTTTCGGATTGGATGTGGGCTGACTGAATTTTGTAACGCGTGTTTGGATTGGTCAACGAACTCAATCGGTTTCAATCCTTCCTCTCCCTATAAATAAGTGCAGTTCACTGCATTCCTTCACCTGTTCTCGGCGCCTCAACATGTGGACCGACGAACAATCTTCAACCCTTGTGTCTTCGATGATGTTCCGGACGGGCATACCAATGTATGTCCGATCCAACTGGACAGTTATCCACATGACAGACACCAGCCTGTGGATGCGAAGAGTCTATGTGGAGAGGCAAGGATGCCTCAAAAGAATGTTAATCTATGGCCCTACAGTTAGGCGAAGCCTAAGAAGAAGAAGAAGAAGATGTCACAGATGTCCTTTATGTTAAGGGTATATTAACATAAAACCAAAGGCCCTTTTCAGGGCCACTCCAATCTCTCGAAAAGATCTTGACTTTCAATTGCCTACCCCTTTTTATTATTTAAAAAAAAAAATTCCATGTTAAATTCCCCTTGTCCCTAGAATTGCTTTTTTTTTCTCCCATGTTAAATTCCACTTGTCCCTAGAATTGCTATTTTTTTTCTCCCATGTTAAATTCCCCTTGTCCCTATAGTGACCCAGCAATTTTCCTCATGTTAAATTTACCTAGTCCCTATAGTGACCCAGCCCTGTTTTTAATGGTAAGTCCCATTGTCCCTATAGTGACCCCATTCACTACTAGTATTCACAAAATTTCGCCGAATCAAATGTTGGACCCAGTCGCGATGAGCTGTTGTATCATAAATCATTTTTTCTTTCTTCAGGGCAGATATTCCATGGAGAAAACATACGTCTGCTGCATCCAACATTATAGATATCTAGCAATTTGCACCAGTTTTACCATTCATACTATCTGATTCAGCATTGACGGATAACATGCTTGTATTAATTTCCTTAAGACATTATTTTCAAATCAGATGATAGGATATCTGTCTCCTATAAATCGATTGAAATATCTTTTTCGAGTAAACATATTTAGGTATATTAGATATAAATTAGTCTGCTTCCTTTCGAGATTGTCTTAAATTCAAAAGAAAAACCGCTGTGCGAATAGAGGAGCTTACATTTGAAGTTAATCACATTTAGTACCAGATTCATTTCGAAATTTAAAGATACGTAATTTTCGTAGCTGGGAAAAATCAATGCAAGCAACTCTTCCCACGTTATATCTATACAACGCTAAAGCTGTGTGAACTGGTCTGCTTCAATACATGCGGTTGAAACTACATTATATGATGTGTATTCCTTCTTATATATTGTGCATTTATATTTATATGCTATACGTTGCGTATGATATGGTGCGTAGGTATTATAATCTATTATGTAATGTTTTATGATAAGACGTGCATTCTTTATTGTATGATGTGGATGTTTTATTATATATGATTTGTCCTTTTAAATATGTGTCTATTCCATATTATGTCGTGTACTATTGTTATTATATGCTGTGCATTTCATGTTATATGTCATGTACACTTATTATAGATCATTATATGTGAAGTCCCTTGCGTACGAATTGAAGCCTCAGACTTATGAAATGTACCAGTTTTGAAGGCACACGCGTGAACGTTCGTATATTAGTCAAGCAGGGCTTGCCATTTTCAGCACGCGAAACTGGTCCCAAACCAGAAAGCACATTACCAAAAGACCAACATAAAGCAAATTTTCTGGCTGAGCTATTAATGTATGGTTTATGATTTTGTTTTGAGACGAAAATGATTTGCTTGACTTGTGATACCCACTATTTAATCTTTAACATACTGTATCAGTTGTTTTCCAGTTTGGCTGATGATAACATAGTCTGAAGGGCACTGTAAGTAAAATGGCAAAAGACAATATCAAATGGTAGAACACTACCATGTTATCAATGTAATTCATCCACAGGATATATTTTTGTCCGACTGTATTTACTATTTACTTGTGGAACCGGTGCATCAGTAAATTATAACTCTCTAGGGCGTTTTCAATTTGATCATTTTATGTTGTGTTACTGCATAATGGTAGCACATCGCATAATGGTAAACGCACATCGTGTGATGGTAATTTTGCATCATGTAATGGTAAATACACAACATATGTCAAAATACAGGACGCATAATAAGGTTTGCACAGCATACATACAAGAGACCTAATGAAGTTAGTGCAGTATGTCAGATTTATTTTTATCACATCCTATAGTAGCAAAAGCACATACAATATTTATGAATGACCAGCATATAATAATCAATACACATCATACAATACACAAGGCATATCACAATGTAATTCACATAATGTAATTTAAACTGCATGTATCAAAACGGAACACTCAAGACAGCTTTGACTTAATATTAATATATATATATATATATATATATATATATATATATATATATATATATATATATATATAGTAATCGTTAAGGTTTACCAATCACTTGCATAGTTGATACCTGCACGGCTTCGTGCTGTCGTAAAATAATTGTATCAACCTTACATTACGTTAAGAACTTCAAAGACTACACTGCCCAGTTGCAGCCGCCTATTTGATAGAAATAAGTACTGAATTCCGTCTTGTGAAATGGTAGTTAGGGGCGAACAATTTATACGTGTACACTCAGTTCTGAAAGATTTTGTCCCGCTCCCAGACCTGACTTGAACTGGTAGAATTTCAGCTGTCTTGCTAATTGGGTTGATGTTGCTTATCTGCAATTATTAATATGTAAAATGAGGATATTTTCCAAAGGGTTGTAATATATCTTTCATGAAATAAAAAATCTACATTTGTATTTTAATGCATGTTATTTTGTTCCACAGTTAGCTTTTGGCTACCTATTTATCCCAACTAAATTTGTAAAGAAATACACATTAACTCTTGAGTTCTACATGATTTTTTTTCATGTTAAACTCTCGCCATAGCTCTATTACATGTAATAAAACTTTTGAATTCAATAAAATGCCGCTTTGTGTCATTATGTGTGATTTGTAAAGACTATATTTTAAAAAAAGGTCTTTACTAATTTCTTCATAGTCTGACTGGCCTTGTTAATTTCAGTTTTGATTTGCAATTTTGGTACACAAAAAGTACCTGGTGTAGTAGTACTGGTCTAGCAGAGTACAGCCCTATTGGTCAATAACTATAGGTAGTTACATTACAGTTTTTAAGGTTACCCGAAGCAATGAATATCAGTTGCTGGTGAGTTATATGATAAGCGTATAACAGGTTGCTGTTGGGTTATTTGATAAGTGTATAACAGGTTGGTGTTGGGTTATGTGACAAGTATATAACAGGTTGGTGTTGGGCACTACGAAAGTAAATGACATGATGTTAATCGGCCGTGTGATAAGTGCATAACAGGTTGCTGTGGGTCCATGAGAAGGCATACAACATTTTTTTAAAGACTATATGATAAGAGTATGACACGTTACTAATGGGCTACGTCATATCTGTAGGACAGGTTGATGTTGGACTATGTGTGAAACTCGGAAATGTTTTCTCCATACGGCTTGGAAACAATGCAGTCGCCAGTAAAAATTCATCAGACCATCCTGAGTTCCGTTTCAAGGACAAGCCTTTAAGTCGATTCATCCGTCGAATATACAAATTTAATTGTGCATTTACTTCATACAGTATATGCGGTAATATGGCTCAACTAAACACAGTCAACACATTTCGTTTTCTACGAAAATGAATTAGCTCATTGATACAAACTCATTATAAATGTCAGATATATTTTGAATATTTAATTATTGTATTTGACAGTTACGTCTTAAATCATTTATGCCTTCAACGCAGGAAACGTGCAAGCAACAAGGTGGGATACAGGTATTTCCCATGTGTAGTATTTGTGTAGGAGTAAACTACAAACCAGTTTACTTCCTTAATGTGATTATATTAGCACGTGAATGTATTCTTGATTTAGTTTTATGTTACTAATGATGAATCATTCCACAAGCATCTGCAACCAATGTTAATTTCCATTTGTAGAGAACGACTAGTATCTCGGATGTCTTTCCAAAGAGACATCTTTTGAAACAGCAATCAGAATGTTTCTTAGTTCAAAGAGACTGCAACATAAATTTGGAATTGAATATTATTGAAACGTTTTAGGCTATCGGAAGTTGTCCACTGTATTAATAGGACATTTGTCGATAGATAAAAACTAAATATAAAATCCAGATTTTTGCAAAGATATTTAAAGTATCAGACAATTATCTTCCTTTCAAAATGTATTGAATACTCATGTAACGTACAATATAATTTAAAATTTTAAGTTTGAAAAATGATATGTTGTAATGAATAAGTTATTACGTTTTTTCAAAGTTATGAAGTCTTAATGAGTACCGCATACCACATAAACTGATTTATGTACGAAATGTTATATTTGGACCATCGTTTAAATGCTGGAACTGTCTCTGTCCAGATTTTAAACAGACAGCGAAAAGAGCTAGCAAATTCCATCTTGGTATTCTCAATTTGATTTTCTAATTCAAGGGAAATCACTCAAGTCAAACAAAGCGTCGAAAGTACGATTCTTTCTCACATTTAAATTATACAACAGTTGAGGTTATCATATTTTACAGTTAGCTATAACATCTAAATTCCATGGAAAATAATATTTAGATTATGACATATATGCACCCATGTATAATGCGTTCTAGTCTACCGACTACCGAGAACTCTGCGCCATCGCATAGTCATCACACGGATCAGTGTAGATATATCGCTAGTTCTATTTATTGTTCATGCAACAACAGATCTGGCTCTGCGCTGTTGGCAGGTTTGTGAGCTGTCTGATCTAAGTCGGTTATTCTCTAATGTCCCGAGGATCTTTCCTATGTTCTGAATGCTTATTTAAAATATCTTGGCGATGTTAACTTAGAAACACCATGAAGTGAGAACGTTTTGTCTTTCAAATCTGTAGCTAAGAGTAAAAGAACAAGAGGGATGTGTCCCAAAGACGGAGACTATTCTCATCATTAATTTTGACCACTCATGCGAAATTGGTTAAGAATATTCAGTTAAGTACACAAGTTAGAGATTTGCAAGAATATAGAAATATATGCCAAACAATGAAGATCAAGTAGATAATGCGATTATGAAATCAAAGGATCTAAGTTTTCATCTTCAATTAGGCGCAATCCGAACTCAGCTGGGATACAGTGTCTTACTAACACTTCTGTACATTTAGTTGGAGCACAATGTCTTAACAACATTTCAGTATTTTCTGTTGGTTCAAATTATTTTTATCCATTTCACGACAGGAACTGCTTGCCGATTATTTTGTGACGAAATCAGAAATCAGGTCCTTGGTCATGCTGGCAAACAGTTTTTATTGTATGTCTTATATTCTAAAACTCTGTAGTAGCGTTTAGATGTTTTTAAATATTATCCAGTATCTCGCATAAGGCTGATTTTTATGATTTGTAACAGTTTGATAGAAGATTAGATTCTAAATACGCTAGCTGATTTAACTACTGTATGTCGCCTCATGTGATAACTCGTTCTAATATGCTTTTGGGCGCGTAGAGTAGATTGTTAAAGTGCAATTGTTGATTTGTTTCTAATTGAGGTGCAGTTGATTAAAGTAGCTTGTTTCATTTAGTATTGTCTTGTGTATTGAATTCGGAGAATCTAATTCAATCTGTAAGTTGTAATAGATTGCTAACACTTCATTTTGTGTAAACGGTATAAAAAAATCGTAGAAAAAGATAATCACAACTTCGTTCATAGCTGTGAGAGGGATTCATTATTTTCAATACGCCAAGACAGCCGGTATAGCAACATAATGCATACTATACGTACGAGGAACATGAGTGAAAAACTCTTACCAAAATAAAGTGTTATCACTCTACATGGCAGGAATGGGTGTTCAGGACATGTACTTTGAGTGAGTGACGCGGTGGCAATATTTGCAAGAAACCAACTAGAGTTCTAGAGAAATATTTCCGTTGGCAATCGAATGTGGCGCATGAAAAAAAATACCACTGCAATGCATAATTAAATTGACAGCTTATAACTAGACTAAAACAGAAAGCAGAGAATCGTAAAATAGGAGACGGTGATGTAATTGAGGAAAAAATTCGCGACAAAGTGATCAATAAATGTCAAACCCAGAAACTGCTAAGCACGCTGCTGGAGAAAGGATCTGAACTTTAAGAGATACTGAACGTGCGTTACTAGGAGCGGCAAATCAAGCACATTCTCTCGAAGATATCAACAGTGATATCAACAAATTAAAAGTGCAGGAACGTGAGAAGGTACAAAGTCGCCAAAAAACGAGAGAGGACATACAATAAGGAAATTACGAGACAGGCTGTTGTCGATGTTGGTTAAATGGACATATAATAAAGGACTCAAGGTGCCCTGCAACAGGAACGAAGTATCCAAACTGTAATTGGACAGTTTGAAAACCGCTACAAAACAAGACCAGAAGTGAAGAAAAATGGGTAAACATTCAACTTATAACCGCATCGAGACCAGGAACATGCGGTTTTGCTTAATTTGATTATTGAAATAAGTGCCAGTTCAAAAGTTATTTAACAAATGATCATGGCATAATATAAAACTTTACAAACTTGAAACGTGAATTCAAACGAACCACGAAAAAGATCTGTCCTTTTTGGTAGCATAAAGCCATTATAAGTACTTGGAACATATACGGCAAAAATTTCGGTTTGTAAACATACACGAGGGGAAAAAGAATTGTGTTGCTATAAAAAGGAAATGTCAAGAACTGTTAGCAAGAGAGATGGCTGCACGGCTGGGTGTTTTGAAATTAGGTTCCGATATTAATGTTTTGGAACTGCAAGATGAAACCACTGTCAGTGCTTTTGATAAATACCTAGTTTGTTTTGAGGGTTTTGGAAAGCTTAATGATTTTCTTTGGAATATTCTGATCAACAGTGACGTAAAGCTGATTGCACAACCAATGAGAAGAATTCCACATCACTTAAGTGACAAGATGGATAGAAAACTCGACAGGGTGGGTATCATTTTACTGAAAAGTCAATCGGTCAAACGCCTTATTTTTACCGGTCTCGTGGTTGTACTAAAGGTACTCAACATCAATAGTCAACTGACTTCATTATATAAAAGTAAGATTGTCATTAAACTTAATGTGAAATGTGCATACCATCGAATCGAACTTTTAACAGAATCAAGGGATACAACTTTCATAACCCATAAAGACATTTACCGCCATAGGGAAGCACTGTTCAGAAACAGCTGTGCCTTTGATCTGTGTCTAAAGGTGATGCAAAAGACATTGCAGAGTAGAAGGACAACAAAAGATTAGAATATGGTGATGGTGTGCAAGTTATACGTAATAAACGGTTGATACCTATCCGTGGTCTGTGCAAACTGATCATGTCGCGTCTGTGCTTTTGGACCATGCATTGTCTAAGCATGGTTTGTTTCTTTTTATTTGATTGCATTGGTTTGATAAAAATTTTCAACACATGATAGGTTATTCATGGTGGTCACTATGCATTTTGGAGGAAGAACCCAGGGGAAAATACCGGAAAGAACCACCAACCCACGAAAACTTACAGCGCCGCAGACCACTCAGTCACCAGGAACCCCGTCTAAGTATGGAACTGGCCCAGATGTAATTAATGATAAAGCAGCCGTTGATGCCCGAACATCCTGCTGAAATGAGGCGCTTGATGGGTTTCATCAATAACAGTGTATGATCTACACCTTGAAACAGATTCAGAACCTCTCCAGAAGTTGACAAATAAAGGCGAATCTTTTTTTCTGTGAGCAGAACAAATAAAAGCATCAGGTAAGCTCAAGAAAAAAAATGCTACAAAGAAGATTAGAAAACCTCAACGACATTCTCAATCAACAATCGTCTATTACTGAAGAGGCAATTGATTGACTACCTAATTCGAAATCAAAATATTATCAATTACTGATCTTCCAACGCTGATTAAAATTGAGGAAGCACTTGACCCGCTGTTAAATGCCATGCACCTGGAGCAGATGCTATACAAGCAGACTTCTACAAATTTCGAGGCTTGCACAGGGCACAAAAACTGACTGAACTCTTTCAGTCAACGTGGATTCGAAGAACTATATCATGGGCGAACAACGATGCATCCATGGTCCACTTGTACTGACAGAAAGGCAACAGACAATCATTCAACAACCATCGAGACATCTTCTTGTTGTTATTAGTTGGAAAAATCCTCTTCAGAAGAATTTTGATGAATTGCCGTGTGCATCATATTGATCATGGGCTTTTGCCAGATAGCCAGTGTGGCTTAAAGGATGGACTAGGGACCACATACGTGGTATTTGCAGTTCGTCGATTCCAGCATAAATGCAAAGAACAGAACTCCGACATGTACACGATATTCATCGACTTGGAAACGCCTTTGACAAAGGCCGTCGGCACATTTGGAAAATCATGACAAAATTTGGTTGCCCATAGATATTTATCGTGATGGTTAGACAATTCCATGATGACACGCTTGCTTTTGTCAAGGACGACGGCGAGTCATCTGAACCATTACCAGCAACCAATGGTGTCAAGGTAGTTTCTGAGTTGGCCCCAACCCTCTTGAATAGTATGTTCTCTGCAAAACTTAGAGATAACTTCCGTGTCATAGGGGATGCACCAACCTGTGCATTGAAGGCCTTACACTGCGCCTGCTATAACAGAAAATGGCCAAATCCTACTGGCAGTGGACAAGTTTACCTATCTTAGCCAGAATTGCTAAAACAAGTGTGGGTTTTTACCGACTAAGTGAGAATGTGGGGTAGTGCAGTGATATCAGTCTACAAGCAAAATTGGAAGTCTTGATGGCTATTGTATTGCCGACCCTTCTGTATGCTTGCAAAAGGTGGACGAAGCATATATATCATGTCTAGAGGCGGAACTATTTTCACATGGGTTGGCTGTTGAAACTGAAGAGGATAAGATAGCAGGACAGTGTTCCAGATACCAAGATTCTCATAGAGGCAGACATTACAAACATCCACACGCTGCTGAGATGGCCACGTAACCAGGATGTCAGAAGAGAAATATTTAAGATCTTCTAATGCGAGCTGAAGGAGGGACAGTGGCCTCTGGTCTAAAGAAACGCTTCAAAGACTCCCTAAGGTTATCCTTGAAACACTGTAACACGTACCCTGAGTTCTTAGAAGAACTCACAAGCGTCATCCCCTGTCAAGTGTGCCACAGACAGTTCAGGGCACAGATTGTCCTGCCTAACCACTCACGTACCATATAAACAAAATTAGTGAAGTCATGGTCATCTTCGAAGTCATATGCGAAATATGAACAACAACAATTTGAAATATATAGTAACATATTTTCTGCAAGTTCAGCGTCCGGATTTAGCATCTGAGACATATACAAGGCAATATATTTGTAATGATTCTCCAGATGTTTCTGTCAAGAATCGAACAAATAAAATAAACCATTATGTCACGAAATTGACGCGTGCGAATATATATATATATATATATATATATATATATATATATATATATATATATATATATATATATATATATATATATATTAAAGATGATAAAGGCCAAAATTTGGGACGGGAAGGGCTGATAATTCACAAGAAGTGGTTAAACTGTTATTCTGTTATTACCGGAGATTGTAGGTCTGCCCGGGTTTCCTTGTTTGTGGGTGGATTTTAGGAAGAAGATAAAATCTACCAAGCACAGTGACTAGAGAAAAGCTAAACATATATGGTCCAAACAAAACGTGGAACACAGAGAATGTAATTTATCTCATCACATGTAAGATCCGTAACCTTCAGTATGTCGGAGAAACTGAAAAGCTACACAAAAGGATCAACCTTCATAGATCATCTGATTGGATGACAAATAAGCTGTACAGAATCCCGGTCGCAGAACTCTTCTCCTCTCCTGGCCATACTTTCTCTGATATAATACATATTGCAATTGCTCACAACCCCAACTGGAGTTCCGAAAACAGGAAAGAAAACGTATCTTACTGGATAAACCACCTTAGAACATTGAAACCAAGCGGTTTAAACCAAGAAGACAATAAAAAGACAGCCATACTCGAATAAAATTATCTTTGGCAGTCTACATCTCAGGTGGCAGGGTAGAGTTTCATAAATTGGTCCCTGGCAAATTTCTTAACTTAAGGCTATGGTGTGACTTTTTCAACTATTATTGTTTACTTTTTACAGATATGGATATATTTGTGACCTAGGTGTTTCGGGCTTGTGTTGTTCTTGAAATTGATGTCAGGCATGTAGACCTTCCATAGTTACTATGCAGTATGTTGATAGTGAAATACAATAATCGGCTAGGAAGAAGAGCTAGCCCCCCATAGCATTAAACACATGGGTTTGGGGAAAGTAGAATATCTCAAAAACGGCTTGGATGACAACTATTTTTAATCGCATCAGCCTGTTTAGTACACACTGTTTTGCATAACTGTCATCTAGGAAAAGGGCTTGTGTTTGCAATGGGAGCATTACAGGATGTCAAAAATTACCTTTGGACATGAACATTGCATTTCACATTTGGGGTTGGGGTGCATGAACTTTTTCTGCTATGAACTGCCATTGACTTCTTTGGTCAAGTGGATACTATTCTTTTGCTTTGCTTTAACATAGTTATCCAGAAATATGGACCTTTTTGACCTCACACGTGTATTTGATAATTTATGATTTTTATACTAGGTCGCTGATTGCGGCATTAAATTTGTACATAATAACTGCCCCTGCCCCCTTAACTGCCAGTAATATACGGTTTGTTATACGGATGCATTAGGATATAACTTTTGCGGTGTTCCTACTTTCGGGGTGAGTGAGAATCTATTTTCTCTATTAACAATTCTAGTAACCATAGTAATTCATCCGTTCTTAATACAGGTTTACAATAAATTAACGCAAATTTATCTGTGCCGCGCTTCATAAATTGTATTATATATAGCCCGTGTCAAAGATTTAAACATAAGTTTTATATTTGAATTAGAAAAATAGATGTAACTTAATTTCTTACAAATAATGATCTCTGAGTTTAATAAAGACTTCTCTTACCTTATAAATCAAGGTGTATAGATAGCAATAGTACTTATGGTTGTAGGTTCGAGCCTAAATTCGGTAAAATTAAATATTGTGTTGGAAACTAATGGCAAACATCCATGTATCTGAGAGTCAGAGGACGGTAATGGTGATTTCGTTAATATAAATATATAAATTAATGTCAAACTTTAGGGTAATGGTCAATTTGTTAACGTGAATACACGATAAGTATAATTGTATCTGATATCATGATAACTGTTACAGTGGTTATGCTAACGTAAATTAATGGTTAACATCCTTATATTAAATGGTATCCTGAGAACGGTAATGGTAGTTATGCTAATGTAGATTAATGATTAACCTCCTTGCAATCAAGATCCTGAAAATGGTATTGGTGGCTCTGCTAAATTAAGTTAATGGTTACGGTACTTAATATTTAAGAATTCGATGAAGGTATTGGTGGTTATGCTAATTAGATTAATGGTTAACGTTTTTCTATTCGAGATTTTGATGACGGCATTGATGATTATGCTAACGTACATTATTAGCTAACATTCTTGTATTTGAGATTTTTTAGGACGGTAACGGTGGTTTTGATAACGTAAATTGAGACTAGAATGGATATTTGAGACAGTAAAACAACAAATATATCGTCTTCAAATCCGAAAAAAAATGTCCCCATTCCCATTCTAACGTAGTCTGAACAGCACTATTCTGGAGTAATCCGGATAACCAAGTCACTTCCTTTCTCGCTTTGAATTGTCATATCAGTTATTTTTTAAATTAAATTTTGACGACTTAAGGCGACAGTTAACAATGCAGTACAAGCGACACTGAATCCAAGCTTAAACGTTCTAAAATTTCATTTACATTTTAAGAATCTCTTGAAACATGAAATATTAGCAAGAACAGGCGTTTTATGTAAGAAATCAGATATTGGTGGCAATGGTGTTTCGAGTGAAGCTGTAGAGAACGTTTGGATTGGGAGATAATCTTTATGATACTTCCCAACTTGTAGTCTCATCCTGCCCTGTCTGTATCTGTAGTTAAATTTGGTAAAACTGTGCCTCCTTGAGGACTCTTTTTTAATTCAAGCGGATACCGCCCCTTCAGAGAAAATTGACACCATCTATATTATGACCTGATTATTATGCATCAAAAAAGTTCACAGTAACTATCCACATAGAAATTATGTCAGTGCAAATATAATAGATGAGAAAAACCTCCGGTCCCATAGTCAATAATCGTATAGAATTTCAATTCAAACTCATATTTAGAACATTTAGATCAAAACATCTTTGCATATAAATAAATTATATCTTCCGAAATTAACAAATCAGGACAATATTATATTCTTCCCCACTTTTATGTATAATTTAACAGATATCATAAGACTTTGAGTATGTCCTCTAATTGTGTAGCACTTAATACTAGGTCTTATTTTTATTACTAGGGAACTTTCTTGACCACTGGTCCTTATGTTAACGGAATGCTCCAGGAAACAAATTGTTCAGTCAGTGAGGCAAGCCGCCGAAGCTCATTTTGAGGAGCTGGTTCGACATCCTCCCAGGTCAGTCCTAATCAGTTACATAGGCGTGTCCTTGCTAAAGCCACTTAACTTCCATTTCCTGAGCATTGTGTAGCCAATAATGATTGATAGGTCTATTAAACTGAACAAATGAACGAATGAACCATCCTATAGAAAACTTAGTTTTCTCAATTGTTTCAATTCAAAATTATATTATTGTGGCGTATTTTAGAAATACGCCTATTCTGGCACGCAATTAGCACTGCAATTAGTGACGAATAAGTCTTGATGTATTTTTTTAGATAGTCCAGACGTATAGACATTTCCTTTATCCATTTTGTATGTGATGGTGAAAATAAAATATATAATTCTTCTATACATTTTCCAGAATTTAGGTAGCACTCTACAAAGTATGTAAGAAAATGAAGATGTAACAAAAGTGTTGATTTCTAATTAGGGTAGAAGGAGAAAGAATATTGAAAATATAATGTAAACTGGTTATAACATATTGAATTCCAATAATATATCGTATATAGTCTTTAATTATACAACCAAATACTATCAGATGCAAGATATCCTATAATATACCATGTGTAAAACGAGCTAAACATGTTTTAAATATTACTAAAAATACCCCTGACTATTCTTCACCATTACGGATGCTAAATTTGAGATACAGTTATGACGTTACGAAACTAGAGCAGTAATCATGTACAGGTTAACCCTGTTGTCTTGTTATTGTTAAAGAGACTTTATGTTTGCTTTGAGGTGTTTTTGCTGACAATTATCAACATTTGTTTTGATCTGATATTAAGACAGGTGATTTGTAATTTGTAATTTGTATCGAATTAATTGTGCCAACCGAATGTCATATCTGCCAGCTTACGAACTGAGACTAATAGACTATGCCTTAACAAAAAAGAGTTTTAAAAATGACTTGGAGATTATCTGCCAGCTTACGAACTGAGACTAATAGACTATGCCTTAACAAAAAAGAGTTTTAAAAATGACTTGGAGACTTTGGCATGTCATGTTTGAGACCATATTGTACCATATTGTACAACTATATGCACTTAGCAAACTTCATCCATATTATTTATTTGTTCTGGAAAGGTTCCTCAGAACTCTGAGTTTCAATGGTAGTGGTTAGTGTGCCAGCGGGTGTGTAAATCCTCACGAAACTGGACTGATTCTTCAGCCGTGCTTGTCACATAGCTGGGCACTTGACAACGATGGCCTCGGCAAGAAATGACGCTCATATGTTGATGATCCACCCACCCAACTGAATAACCAAACAATGATAATTTTCTAAAGCAAAAGTTTCCATTTCAAATTACTCGGTCTTCACACTAATTCAAAATGTAATCTTTTCCCTTCAAATAATGCAAAACTGAAATTAAAGAGCGTGCGACCGGTTTTCTTTATAATTTGGTTCCATAAACGTTCCAGATCTTTAATATCTCTCGAGATACGTGCCTGCCAATTATGATAGTCCTCCAATCAAAACATAAACAACCCAGTTGATTGAAGCATTTCATGAGATATGTCGACTGGAAGCTGACGGACTATGGATGACAAACCGATGTGTCCTGCTTTGTAACATGCAAGATAATGACTGAATGGTAACAATGTTTTGGTGGCGCATTTTTGCACAAAATATTTTGGTGCGGTTGTACCCTCTGGGGACGCTAATTTCACCTTTAAACATTGTTTTGCCTACATACGTAAAATGTAATGTTTGACCACTATATTCTTGCACCCCACTCCACCCATGGAAACGTTTCTGTGGGCGCCTTTGCTTCGTCATAATGTAACATTATGGTATTAATTTGCTGATACTGAAGCTCATTCAATGTGTACTTATTAGAGAGGTTGTCTAATGAAAAGTGTTTTCTATGCTATTCAACCAAAATAAAAACGCATGGAAATTTAATTATTTTCCCGATATTTATTCCTTGTATAAAAAGAAGTGTTCCTCGCTTTCCCACAGTGAAATTTTGCTCAATAAACCTTGCATTTGTCCACAACAAATTTATTTTGATAAATGTTTATAAGACTTTATAGCTGAACATAGAGATTACAAAATACCATTTTGTTTATTGTCTTAAATTGTATCGTCCACGGCATGAATGTAAATAATGCATACAATTAACGCTATTTCGATATGAACGTAAGGTAGCAAGGAACCATAAACAGCAATCGTTATAAACTTACCTGTCGCTGCCAGAATGACACAAATAAATGCACGATTTCCTTGTATAAGAGTTGTTATCTCCATCATTGTCAGAGTATATATATCTTACACTGTTTTGTATAGCTATATCCTTTACTAAAATACATCAATATTGAAATCCAGCTTCGAAAATGGACAGACGTCTTTAAGACCAATATTTTAACGTACTGCGGAGCGATTCTTACATGACAGGTATATTTCCTTTCGAAAATAAAACCACAAGCCGGTAGCGGTAAGTGATGCAAATGAACCACGTGACGAAGATATCGACCGCTAACATAAGATGCACAGCTTGCAGAGTCAGGATGAGCTTGGCATTTCATCGGTATGATTAAAATATTTTCCCGCATATACAGAGCTTACAATCGGGAACATAATGCGCCAGCAGATCAGGGTCTACATTTTTGTTTCTTATGATTCAAACAGTAGAGTATATAGTCACCTGCCGATATATTTTGAGACGGCAAATATGGGTCGATGCTCTTTGCATTTGATGTTTATTATACACGAGTAAAGACTAAGTCTTCCTTCTTTATTATTTCGACAGCGCGATGGAAGGCCTTTCCTTGGTAATTCAATAAGGAAGTGATAATTGGCGGTAGCGAAATACACAACCTTGTCAGTATGGACAAAAGCTAACTAGCGATGATATCTAATATGAGATTTTGATTATTCGTACAAAGATGAGCATCGTCTTTATGACGAAAATGTATTATAATGGCTTATTATTAGAGTAGCTTCTATTCTTGTAATATCATCGCTAGTTGTAATTTTCGTATTCAGAGGGGAAAGGGGATAATTCATTTAACCCATTTGGTGCCATTGCTGTTATGCCCCTGGTTGAATTACATGCATGGAAGTTTATCGATGTCAGGTTTCTTTTAGAACATTTTCAACTATCAGAAAAATTTTAAAATGCCAGCTATTCTCTTCCTTGGAGCAGCTTAATGTATAATAGAACTCGTCTGTTGACAAAGCAGTTTTGATAGCAAAGACAGTCATTGTAGGACATGGATCTTTGTAATTCAAGACAGTGCATCAAGTTGCAACGCGTAGAGTGTAAATTGTCGCAGAATAGAAACCGAGTGGGTTTTTGGACTAAATGAATAACACAAACACAATGTGTGAAAGATGGAAATTTATGAAATGAATAAAGAAAAATATATGGTGTATAAATACAATGATTCTCTCACGCTCTCAACATACGATTGAACCAATCACTCTACACAAACATTCACACATTGAAAATAAACCAAGAATATGAATTCAATATGAAATACAGATCCAAGAAACCTCATGGACTGCATATACGTTTCGAATAATATTATACACTACAAGAGAGATTCACATAATCTCAAGTACGGACTCCGATTAAGATTCAAAATGATCTTATGATATTCAAATGTGTTTCAAATAATGTTATAAACTATAAGAGATTCACATAATCTTAAGATATTCAAATGTGTTTCAAATAATGTTATAAACTGTAAGAGAGATTCACATAATCTCTTGGAATACAACTAAGATTCAAAATAATCTTATGAACATAAAAATGCACCCAATTGAAACAACAATTGGATCAAACATATGCTTATAGACCCTTGTACAGTCGTACGATTCATACTCTGATGAACCGCACAGCTTCACCGCGTCCTTGGAATGGCCCACACTTTTATCGGCCGCTCGCCTCCTTCATGGATCCACCACATGTACAGTCATACGTATACACACGTACAGACAGCATACAGCACCCTCTAACTAGCTACGCATACGTTCGTGGCTCCACCACATGTACAGACATACGTACATACATACATACGAATTGACAGCACGCAGCCCTAAATACTCTGGAAACTCCAGACAGCTCTAAACAGCTTCAGATAGCTCTAGACAGCTCTAGTCAGCTCTAGTCATAGTCACAGTCAGCTACAATAAAACCAAACTCAGCTACAATAAAACCAATCTGGTCATAATAATGGGTTCTGAAAAATCTCTAGATATATGCTGACACATTAAACTCTAATAGCAACTTGAAATTCAAAGTTCACAACGTTTCAAATCTGCGTTGTAATAAATGCATTATTACGCGATAAGACATTACAAACTGAATAAGCTTCGCATATCAAATGAAATATAAATTTAACACTTACTTCTATGGCTGGAGAACAATGGAGAGCTTACACTCCTTGACGAGATCCAAAACGACCATTGTCGGTTAGAAATTGATCTTCCTTAAATCCATTGGAGAGTGAGTAATAGACAGGGTAAAATACCCGTGCATATCATGCTTTTAATGTGCCTCGTCGCAAGTAATTTCCGGCGAGATACATGCTAGTACAGTGGCTTACCTGGAAAAATACTTATTCAACCTAAATAACGTTGTACGCATGTACAACGAAAAATAGTCAAATAGTTCTAAGGCAAAACCAAGTTATATTTTTGTGTGTCTAATTCTGTGACATAAATAAATTCATCGATTACAAGAACATCTACAACAGAAAGAGTCTTCAATTCTTCAGTATTTGCGAATGTTGTCATTATTGCGATGAAAGTTCTCTCTCTCTCTCTCTCTGTATATATATATATATATATATATATATATATATATATATATATATATATATATATATATATATATATATATATATATATATATATATATATATATATATATATATAATTCTGACTAGATTTGCCGTCAGTAAGTAATGCTCAATTTTCGAGCTAAAAGTGAACATGCGCTACCCACAAGGTTATAATGAACTTATGGATATCTGGAACACACTCTATAAACAAACATTTACGAATTACGACGATGAAGACAAACAACGTGTCCTAATTAAACTGCGAGTCAGAGCAATGGAATACAGGGAGGCTAATGCCATGAAGAAAGACCCAAAGTCTGGAAGTCACTTAATTGGTCTAAAAGTTATAAACTATCTCTTATAATTCGAGGGTAACGATGCCGATAAAAGTATCTACACGCTCCCTCATCTCTTCAATATCGAACAATTAACTCTTATTATCTATTGTTTAATGGAAGATGAGCAACAAATGCATCGACTTTACCAATCTAAAATTAAAAATCAAAGCAGCACGGTGTCCAGACCACGGAGATAAATCTGCCAATATGGTCGAGATGTAAGAACAACAGGGGTCGAGATGTAAGAACAACAGGGGTCGATATGTAAGAACAACAGGGGTCGAAATGTAAGAACAACAGGGGTCGAGATGTAAGAACAACAGGGGTCGAGATGTTAGAACAACAGGGGTCGAGATGTAAGAACAACAGGGGTCGATATGTAAGAACAACAGGGGTCGAGATGTAAGAACAAAAGGGGTCAATATGTAAGAACAACAGGGGTCGAAATGTAAGAACAACAGGGGTCGAGATGTAAGAACAACATGGGTCGATATGTAAGAACAACAGGGGTTGAGATGTAAGAACAACATGGGTCGAGATGTAAGAACAATAGGGGTCGAGATGTAAGAAAAACATGGGTCGAGATGTAAGAACAACAGGGGTCGATATGTAAGAACAACATGGGTCGAGATGTAAGAACAACAGGGGTCGATATGTAAGAACAACAGGGGTCGATATGTAAGAACAACAGGGGTCGAGATGCAAGAACAACAGCAATCGATATGCAAAAACAACAGGGGACGAGATGTAAGGACAACAGGGGTCGATATTTAAGAACAACAGGGATCGATATGTAAGAACAACACAGGTCGAGATGTAAGAACAACATGGGTCGATATGTAAGAACAACAGGGGTCGAGATGTAAGAACAACAGGGGTCGATATGTAAGAACAACATGGGTCGAGATCTAAGAACAACAGGGGTCGAGATGTAAGAACAACAGGGGTCGATATGTAAGAACAACAGGGGTCGAGATGTAAGAACAACAGGGGTCGAGATGTAAGAACAACATGGGTCGAGATGTAAGAACAACAGGGGTCGAGATGTAAGAACAACAGGGGTGGAGATGTAAGAACAACATGGGTCGAGATGTAAGAACAACATGGGTCGAGATGTAAGAACAACATGGGTCGAGATGTAAGAACAACAGGGGTCGAGATGTAAATACAACAAGGGTCGATATGTAAGAACAACATGGGTCGAGATGTAAGGACAACAAGGGTCGAGATATAAGAACAACATGGGTCGAGATGTAAGAACAGCAGGGGTCGAGATGTAAGAACAACATGGGTCGATATGTAAGATCAACATGGGTCGAGATGTAAGAACAACAGGAGTCGAGATGTAAGAACAACAGGGGTCGAGATGTAAGAACAACATGGGTCGAGATGTAAGAACAACATGTGTCGAGATGTAAGAACAACATGGGTCGAGATGTAAGAACAACAGGGGTTGAGATGTAAGAACAAGATGGGTCGAGATTTAAGAACAACAGGGGTCGAGATGTAAGAACAACATGGGTCGAGATGTAAGAACAACAGGGGTCGAGATGTAAGAACAATAGGGGTCGAGATATAAGAACACCAGGGGTCGAGATGTAAGAACAAAAGGGGTCGATATGTAAGAACAACAGGGGTCGATATGTAAGAACAACAGAGTCGAGATGTAAGAACAACAGGTGTCGAGATGTAAAAACAACAAGGGTCGATATGTAAGAACAACAGGGGTCGAGATGTAAGAACAACATGGGTCGAGATGTAAGAACAACATGGGTCGAGATGTAAGAACATCATGGGTCGAGATGTAAGAACAACATGGGTCGATATGTAAAAACAACAGGGGTTGAGATGTAAGAACAACATGGGTCGAGATGTAAGAACAACAGGGGTCGAGATGTAAGAACAACATGGGTCGAGATGTAAGAACAACAGGGGTCGATATGGAAGAACAACAGGGGTCGATATGTAAAAACAACATGGGTTGTGATGTAAGAACAACAGGGGTCGAGATGTAAGAACAACAAGGGTCGATATGTAAGAACAACAGGGGTCGAGATGTAATGACAACAAGGGTCGAGATGTAAGAACAACATGGGTCGAGATGTAAGAACAACAGGGGTTGATATGTAAGAACAACAGGGGTCGAGATGTAAGAACAACAGGGGTCGAGATGTAAGAACAACAGGGGTTGAGATGTAAGAACAACATGGGTCGAGATGTAAGAACAACATGGGTCGATATGTAAGAACAACATGGATCGATATGTAAGAACAACAGGGGTCGAGATGTAAAAACAACATGGGTCGAGATGTAAGAACAACAGTGGTCGAGATGTAAGAACAACATGGGTCGAGATGTAAGAACAACATGGGTCGAGATCTAAGAACAGCAGGGGTCGAGATGTAAGAACAATATGGGTCGAGATGTAAGAACAACATGGGTCGAGATGTAAGAACAACAGGGGTGGAGATGTAAGAACAACAGCGGTCGAGATGTAAGAGCAACATGGGTCGAGATGTAAGAACAACAGGGGTCGAGATGTAAGAACAACATGGGTCGATATGTAAGAACAAGAGGGATCGATATGTAAGAACAACAGGGGTCGAGATGTAAGAACAACAGGGATCAATATGTAAGAACAACATGGGTCGAGATGTAAGAAGAACAGGGGTCGAGATGTAAGAACAACATGGGTCGATATGTAAGAACAACAGGGATCGATATGTAAGAACAACAGGGGTCGATATGTAAGAACAACAGGGATCGATATGTAAGAACAACATGGGTCGAGATGTAGGAACAACAGGGATCGATATGTAAGAACAACAGGGGTCGAGATGTAAGAACAACAGGGGTCGAGATGTAAGAGGAACATGGGTTGAGATGTAAGAACAACATGGGTCGATATGTAAGAACAACACGGGTCGATATGTAAGAACAACAGGGGTCGAGATGTAAGAACAACAGGGGTCGAGATGTAAGAACAACAGGGATCGATATGTAAGAACAACAGGTGTCGATATGTAAGAACAACAGGGGTCGAGATGTACGAACAACAGGGGTCGAGATGTAAGAACAACAGGGATCGATATGTAAGAACAACAGGGGTCGAGATGTAAGAACAACATGGGTCGAGATGTAAGAACAACAGGGGTCGAGATGTAAGAACAACATGGGTCGATATGTAAGAACAACATGGGTCGATATGTAAGAACAACAGGGGTCGATATGTAAGAACAACATGGGTCGATATGTAAGAACAACAGGGATCGATATGTAAGAACAACATGGGTCGAGATGTAGGAACAACAGGGATCGATATGTAAGAACAACATGGGTCGAGATGTAAGAACAACAGGGGTCGAGATGTAAGAGGAACATGGGTCGAGATGTAAGAACAACATGGGTCGATATGTAAGAACAACAGGGGTCGATATGTAAGAACAACAGGGGTCGATATGTAAGAACAACAGGGGTCGAGATGTAAGAACAACAGGGGTCGAGATGTAAGAACAACAGGGATCGATATGTAAGAACAACAGGTGTCGATATGTAAGAACAACAGGGGTCGAGATGTACGAACAACATGGGTCGAGATGTAAGAACAGCAGGGATCGATATGTAAGAACAACAGGGGTCGAGATGTAAGAACAACATGGGTCGAGATGTAAGAACAACAGGGGTCGAGATGTAAGAACAACATGGGTCGATATGTAAGAACAACAGGGGTCGATATGTAAGAACAACATGGGTCGATATGTAAGAACAACAGGGGTCGATATGTAAGAACAACAGCGGTCGATATGTAAGAACAACAAGGGTCGATCTTAAACTAGATTCTCATAGCGTCCAAACAAATTTTCATATATTCGCTAATCGATTAAACAAAACAAATCTACTTCAATTTACTAGGCCTGAAATGTCTTGCAGTCAGAGCTGAGTGACGAAATTGCATATGCATTGAAAAACACGACAATATTGAAGTTTGTGACTTTGAGATAAAGGTTTTAATAACACTTATTTCTCGACTATCCAGCGTAATTGAAGTTTGTTTGCAAAAAATTGATTTATCAAATTATCGATTCACCGCTATAACGGCAGAACTTTCAAATTAAGAAAGGAAATACCGCGATAACACAAGACTCTATAATTCAAAAAGTAGCCATTGTGTACTTTGTCAAACATTTTTGGAATGCTTCCAACATATGCGATATTGAATATGTGAAATGTATGGGCGCGGTTTAGATACATATATATGTGGGTAGTTAAATTTATCATTGATAAAAAAAATCAGGCAGTTTCCAGTAAAAGAAATAAGGGAAAATAGTGTGCCAGTTTGTGTATGAGGATGTGCGTGCGAAATATGTCGGCACTTTTGAAATGCTAGTTGTTAGTCATGTTAGTCATGATGCTTGATTGGCAAACTCGCACTTATGTTTTCATTCTTCCATAAGAGCTTAAAGGTAGATAGTGTTTTTTTTTTCTGTATCGTACAATGTATTTAATAAAGACCAATACGAGGAGTCGTCATCTTGGTAACCTTCATTGGAGTCATATGGGCAGATAATTTTCCCCTGCAGAGTGTTGCTTTCACGTCTTTTCTAAGTTACATCCAACATAAAAACTACACCTTGATAGGTTTAGACGTTCATGGGACAGGTTCACCGGCGTATATTGCTAAATGCTACTGTGAAAACGAACTTCGTTTCAGACAAGTTAAAGCGAAGACGGAAGTTCATATCTGAACGGGATTCTTCACTACTGAAAAGCATTAATGAAATCTTCAACTAATAGATCGAATAGACAGGATAAAGTCCAGAAAAACAACGTTATCATTATCCAACGTCCAACTCATGAAAATTCTTCAATAGTGGGAAAGTAAGTTGTCTATTACTAAATATTTCACAATTTCCGGGCTTACATGCTTGCATACCTGCCAACTGAATTATGGTACAATTGAAAAGAGATATAACATGATCTGTTTCATCATATATAAAAAATGGAGAAACTAATTCAGGATGTATTGCAAATGAGATCCAACTATAATATAGTGGGTATTTTTAGCTATATGAAGAAAAAAAACCCATTTATATAAAGAGAAAAGCTAGCGACAAGATTTAATTTCACGCGAGTTAAATTAGTGTCTCAGAGGAACTGAAAAGCTACACAAAAGGATCAACCTTCATAGATCTGATTGGATAATAAAGAAGCTGTACAGAAGCTTGTTCGCAGAACTCTTCTCCTCCCCATGCCACACTTTCAGTGATATAACACTTATTGCAACTGCTCACAACCCCAACTGGAGTACCCAAACTAGGAAAGAGAAGAAATCTTACTGGATACGCCTCCTTAGAACATTGAAACCAAGCCAAGCGGTTTAAACCAAGAAGACTAGAAAAAGACAACCATGCACAAATAAAATTATCTTTTGCAGCCAACACATATTCTTTTAAATAATTCTCTAAATTTGCTTAATAGCCTATGACTACTATAACAATGAATACAATTTGCGCTTACATAAATTTATATGAAATAACAGATGCCGTTATGAATCATCAATTTCTAGGTCAATACAAAATTTTCCATTAACAGCAACAAGCTGAAATACACTAGTTGAAACATAAAATTAAAAGGTTGAATTCCTGTAGAAACAAACAAGTAAAGTGTGACAAAAATAACCGATTTTCTGTTTTATTTGTTTGCATTGTCTTTGTTTTGTATTTGCCTTTGAATTAGAGTCGTAGGCGCACAGGCGAGTTAGATACTAGTTTTGCACTGTTCGTTGTCAGTTTATTGCATTTATCTTAATCAATCCCTGACACACGTGATCCCTTCTTGCTGGATCCAGTGCACTTGAAAGAATTGTTATGGCGAATAACATATATATAGTTAGAGAGAGAGAGAGAGATAGATAAATAGATAGAGTAATATTTTCTAATGGTTAGCGTGACACTTTACATTTAACGTTGGCGCATTGGCTAGTCTCGCAATATATCGGAATCCTGTGATGGTTAAACTGTCTTGTTTTGGTGGCATGCTTGATTTCTACTTAGGAGCCACAATAGAAGAAGCCTATGTTAACGTAGGGTGAAGTAGCTGGAAAAGTTGAGACAAGCCAGAGACAATATTGGGCTGTTTGAAATGGGCGTCATTAAATTAAACATTTCAGAAATAGTTATTGTTAAAGGCAGAAGTTTTAAAATGTTGGCGGCCATAGAAAGGTAATCTTGATTGGCTAAGATAACTGAGGGAGTGTGAGTAGTGAATAGAGATACCTTGACGTCAATGGGACTTTAGTGTTAATTTGAGGTGGCACTACCCTGCCGTCAAGAGGAATTAAACATGGGGAGTTTTAACATGTGTCGGGGCTACACAGCGTCAAGGGAATTTTAAGATAGGTTGGGAGTGTGTAGCTCAAGGGAAATGGAACAGGGTGACGTCATGGTACTGGACACTGACAACAATGTTGCAAGTGGATGACCTCAATCGGGCGAAACAGGGACAGCGGGAAAAAACTATAACGCTTGGCGGGGCGGGACATATAAATTTATAGAATGCCTGGCGGGGCGGGACATATGACTTCATAGACATATCACACAAACATAATAAATGCACAAACAAAAACAAAAACACAAATATGGCAAAAGAATAGATATCTTTTTATAGTGGAATAGCGGATCGAAACGGATTGGGTTCTTTCACCAATCCAAAAACGCTGTACAAAATTCAGTCACAGTGCCGAGTCTGTCTTCCACTCCGAAGAGAGCTACATGTGACGTCACATTCCATATATAGATGTGCTAGCGTCCGTTTGCAGTGAATCAATGTGACATAGTTAGAACATGACGAACATTAAAAAGACAATGTATTGGGGTACACCGGCCATGGAGACGAGAAGTGATGGCATAGCAGCGGCTTACCAAAGCAAACACAGTCCAACTTCCAGAAGAGACCGATTTGAATTGGGATTTAGTGGATTTTCTCTCTTTTTCACAAGCATTTGTTCTGTACTAGCACCTTCGTCGCCTTCTCCTTTCTTGCCACAAGTAGATTATTTTAAACAGAGAAAGAAAGAAGAATTGGAGAAATTTTTGCAACAGCAGATTGAAGCAAAGCAAGCCTTTCTCATTCAACAGCAACAGCGAGAAGAAGAAGAAGAAGAGGCAAGAAGGAAACGACTGGAAGAAGAAGAAGAAGCAGAGAAGAAACAAGATCTAAGAGAGAAGGAGGACGGTGAAAGCCAAACGGTCACGGTATTCTTAGACATTTTGGCAGAGTTAAGGAGTTTGAAAGAAATCTATCAGACTTCTTTAATACGACCCAAGAGAAAAAGACCTTCCCGGGTCATACACTCCAACTCCGTCCAGACGCCTACTACGTCTGAGATACCCACCCTAGTGATCTCTACCAAATCATCGACTGTAGCAGGTCCGGAAGTAGGCCTTGGCCGTGGAAAAGAGATAAGGCAGTTAAAGCTCATAACTTCCCGTTCCTTAGTTTGTTATTTTTAAATAAAATTAAACAGCCAATATTCCTTTTCAGGGCCACCCATCTCTTTCAAAAAGAGACTACTCAATGTTTGCCAAACTCAATTAAAACAACTCAGAATCCTTGTTTTGCCCCGTGATGGATGTGTGTGAGTGCGTGAGTGTAGGTCCTTTTAATACAAATAAAAACTAAGAGACACTTACGTTTCCTTTGTGGTCTATCCTGGTACAAATTTACAATTAATTGTCACAACACAACACAACTATATAAAGTTCATTAGCTTCTTCTGTGTTTTTTTCACTCTCTCTCTCTCTCTCTCTTTTAAAATTTCTTCCCTTTCACATGTGTTTCCTCTTAATCCTCACTTTCTTTTCAACTTCTTCTCTTCTCTTTCTTAAATTGTTTGGGTTATTTCTTTTTGGTGGGTACCTCTTCTTCTTGCTCTTAACCCCTAACTGCCTCCTGCTCCTTTTGTTTCTTAGGGCAGTCTGAAGACCAATGTCCTTTCTCTTGACAATGATAACAGGTATCTTGACTTATGTCTCTTTTGACGCTTGTCTTGCTTCGACGTTGTGGACATTCAGAAGACCAATGCCCTTTCTTCTGACAGATATAGCAAGTATCTTGCTTTTATCTCGAAAGGAGGGGAAGTAGTCTGTCGGCTTCTCTGAAGAAAACATTCGTATGATACCTCGTAAAGCTCTGATCAGACGTTCGATCTGTATTGGCTCTTCCATCTTTCTGGTAGGATTGAGAGTGAAATGAATACTTGGAGGGAAGACGCTGACCCTTTATATAGGGAAGACACTGGTCTTACATTGATATAAAGGACCTTTGTGTTTTAAAGGTAGTCATTTGACTTTTTGCCATCAAGATGAAACAATAGCAGCATTTTGTGGAGAAATGAGAAGAAAGTAAGAGGCAGAAACGTGACCTATCGCCTCTCACAGTAGCTGCAGTCTTGGGTCAAATCCATGCCTGCGATTTTGAAGATGACATGAATAAACCAGAATCCAGACCCAGAGAGTCTACACCAAATCAAAGTTTACCCTCAGTAACGCCTGAAAAGTACTACCACATTCGAGAAACCGATAAACGTTCCTCTAGAAAATTTAGAACCACAGCCTACACGTACACGGTGAAGTTTGAAGATTACAAGTCAGACGTACCGCTGAAGAAATCAAAAGAGTTCGTCACCGATTTGTGGGATTCTTTGTTAACCACGCTGAAACGACAATGTGAAGCCAAAGAAGACAATCGCTTGACACTTTCCATTTATCACGACAATTTCAAGTCCCCTGTTTGGATTGAGTTAAGTAGACCATCAGAATTGACACCTTCCAAAGTCATCGATAAGATTCAACACCTACAGCAATCCAACGACTAGTTTCACATCACCGATGGAAAAGCAACACTGTTCATGGCTCACGTTTCTCTTTCCAGAGGGACCGGACGGAAAACGGTGTTATTGGTGGACGAAATTCGCAGCACCAAAATGAGCATCATACAAATTAACAACCCTAAAGACAAGAAGTGGTTTAGCCCGTGCCGTCATCGTAGGATGAACATATGCACACCAGAACGACACGGTAGAATGGAAAAGATCCTGGAAAACTATTCAGCAATCTGACCGAAGCAAACAACGAAGAGCAGCAGAACTCCTGGTACAGCAAACGGGGCTATATAAAGATAAATCCTGTGGCATTCCTGAAATGCAAAAATTGCAAGACGTCTTAGCTCCAAGCTACACCTTCTACACCTTGAAAGTACACCCTCAAGAAGTGCGTGAACCACTTTTGTTTCGAGGCAAATATTTCAAAGACGGTAAATACATTGACGTCAATCATTACTAGTATCACTGCATTCCTGGGATACCGTTATTATTGTGAGAAATGTGACTATGGCTATAACAGTCAAGAGCAACTTAAGCATTGTGGATCTAAAAGTGAGGAATGTTTGGCCTATCAACCCTGTCTTGACCTAGGACAGCATGGTGTGCATTGCCCAACTTGTCAGCGAACATTTTTCAGCCCTGCCTGTTACCAACAACAGCTGAAGATGCTAGTTCACAGGAGAAAAGTGCTTGTCAACTCCTAAGATTGTCTCCTACTTGTCGACAAGTGATACGTACCAACAGTGCCAAGGCACGCCTATGTCCAGGTAAGAAACGATGTCACATTTGTCACCAAATCGTGGACTTGGAACACGAATGCTACATGCAGAAATACCATTCCAAACATGAAGATGACCAGAAGAAAGGCAATTTCATCTTTTTCGATTTCGATTGCGTGCAAGAAACTGGCATTCACATTCCTAATTTCTCCGTGGCTCATCCAGCGTGCGAGAAGTGCTTACAATAACCGATCTTTAGTCATTGCCCCCATTGTAGCAAGATTACTTGAGGACGTGAAAAAATCTTTCGGGGAGCTAACACGCTGACAGATATCTCCCAATGGACCTTAGATCTCATCGACGAGACGTGGAGTAAAGAGGACATCGAACGTTATGGAAATTGCCATCGCTTTACCACGGTGATGGCTCACAATTTCTTGGGATACGATGGACAGTTTCTTCTCAAATACTATATGGAACAAAGTACCGAACGTCTTAAGGTGACTTTGAATTGAGCCAAAATCATCTCCATGCAAGTGGGACAAGTGCCGTTTTTTTAAAGATTCGATGAGTTATTTGGCCATGCGATTGAGTCGAATACCTAAAGCGTTTGGAATGACAGAAATGACCAAAGGCTGTTTTTCTCACTTTTTCGATACCGAAGTCAATCAACACGCCTTACTGCCCCATTTGCCTGATGTTCACTACTACCACCGCAACAATATGCGTTCCGAACAACGAGAAGCTTTCTACGCTTGGTACCAAACTCATGCCTCGGACCCCTTCGACTTTCAGGGAGAAATGTTAAAGCATTGTCGTTTCGACGTGGACATTTAACGGCAATGCTGTGGAAAATTTCGAGAACTCTTCATGGAGCACGGAGGGATGCATCTTTTGAAAGAAGCCTGCACCATTGCCAAAGCGTGCTCCTTCGTGTACTGCCAACGATTTATGCCCGAAAACACTCTGCATGCCATCTGCCTTCAAACGACACACTTTGTTAAACGTAAATACTCGGTCAAAGCCCTACGCTGGCTACATTACTTTTATGACAAGGAAGATAAATGAATCCAACATGCCCTAAACGGAGGAGGTGCAAAGACCATCGGAACGTAATCGGTGGATGGCTAAGACTTAGAAAACCCCACGATCATGTACGAGTTTAACGGTTGCTTATAGCACGGATGACCCATATGTTACCCTTAACGTGACACTAAAATTATTGTTTATAGCGTACCATGGAAGCCTTGTACGAGACCACTTTTCAATGGCGCTTGAAGTTAGAACAGCAAGGATACCAAGTCATGGAAATGTGAGAGCAAGAGTACGATCACCGTTTGAAAACCGATCCCGAGTTTAAACTTATCCTGGAATGTTACAAGCTGGTGGACCCTCTGAACCAGTGAGATAGTTTGTACGGAGGACGGACGATTGCCTCCCGTTTGCTGTACCGAGCTGACGAGAAGAAAGGATAAGAAATCAAATACTTGGACGTGTGTTCGCTGTATCCTTACGTGTGCAAATATTGTCACTTTCTCACAAGGCATCCGCAATTGCTGACGAAACACGTCGACCTGGACAGCATTCATCAATACTAAGGATTAATCAAGTGCAAAGTCTTGCCTCCCACGGACTTTAACCATCCCGTTTTACCTCACCATTGGCAAGGAAAACTGGAGTTTCCTTTGTGCCATACTTGTGCCGAAACGTGCAACCAAGACCAACCTCGTCAGCACACCTAGGAAGAACGCGCCTTGACAGGAACATGTATCAGCGTGGAATTGGTTAAAACTCTGGACCTGGGATACCAGCTGTTAGAAGTGTACAAACTTTATCACTTTCCCAGGACAGAACAGTACCACAAGGGTGACGAGACTCAGAAAGGCATTCTCGCAGACTACGTGGATGCCTTTTTGAAACAGAACAAGAAGCCAGCGGCTATCCTTTCTGGTGCCACACTCCCGAAGACCAAAATAAATTCAAAGAGACATACTTGGAGCAGGAAGGCATCACTTTAGACAACGTGGAGAAGAAGGAGGAAATAAGATCGTTTGCCAAAGTGATGTTAAATTGCTTGTGGGGCAAAATGGCACAACGACCGTGTTTACCCAAGACGGAGTGTTTGACAGAACCTTCCCGCTACTTTCAGATGATTCACGACAAATCCAAATACATAAAACACGTTGACCTCCTTCGTGAAGACTTGATCTTAGTAAATTACGAAGAAGAACTGGAGTTTGCACAGGCCGACAAATTTTGAAATGTCATCATTGTGGCTTACGTGACAACCCATGATGGTTTAAAATTGTACGAAGCTTTAGAACTGTTGGGAGATCTTGTGTTGTATTTTGGCACGGACAGTTGCATCTGCATTGAGTGTCTGGGTCACCGACACCCTGACATCGAAGGAGACCGTTTAGAAGCCTGGACGGACGAGCGTCCCGACGACAAGATTCTAAGTTTTCTAGTGGCGGTCCTAACAATTAAAGCGACCAATACCGGAAACCTCCAGGGAGAGATGTACACCGAGTGTAAAGTGAAAGGATTGACTCTCAGTTATCGCACCAGTCAAGAGGTGAACTTTGCGGTCTTGCAATTTAAAGTGACCACCTCCAACCTCACAAGACTGTACGTTTAGCCACACACCAAATCGTTAGTCGACCCTTGGATAAAGTGTATGAAATCGTGTATCAAAAGCGAGTGCGGCTTCCCAACCACATCACTTTGCCACTCTGGTATAAAATGGCTCCAAGAGGATAGCCATCAACAAGAAGGATGACTTCGATACAGCAAGAATCGAGTGAAAGACGTACTGCAAACTCCAAGTTCAAACAATACAATTTTCCTCTCTTCTTGCATTACTATTGTGATTGTACCCGTAGACTGGAAACGTTTAAAATATGGCCCTTGGATAGGGACGGATCAACTACTTCGAATGCTTTAGCTAGAACAGGATTTGTCTACTTGGGACCTGAGACTGGATTGGGATACGAAGTACATTGTTTCAGTTGTGGTCTAAAGTTGCGCATGGATTGATTTATCAAATAAGATTCAGCTTTTCTGGAACATAATTGATTGTCTCCGTACTGTCCTTACCTTGCTATGGCCTTTCCACCCATCACACTATGGTACATTTGTGACGGTACCTTAGAGAATGTAGTACCGTTGTCCACGAAGAAGATGAGCCAGACTTCCAAAACTAGACATAAAAAAGGAAAGATTTACAAGCTCGAGATTTCATTACGGCTAGTATAAAAAGGGAAAACGTCCAAGACTGACAGTACATTGTGACTACAAGCGTTAAACGAAAAAGATGAATCAGACATCATTCAAGTTCGGTGATTCTCAAGTGGAGTGCGATGGTGTGCTTTGCCATTACAGGGATTCCGTACGCTGTGAACTCAGTACCACATCATGTGGACTTTGCTATGACTACTACTACAATACCGACTATGGAAAGTCATGCTGTGCGTGTCAAACCTGAAAGATGCAAAAGCGATGCCATTCGTTATGGAACATCTTATCACTTTACTAGGTTTAATTTTCTATGTCATCCTCCACGTGAAACCATGCGGCTACCACCCTACGGATGTCATCCACTGCGGGTTTCACGGTACCCTCATCCAAATGAGCACGTGAAAGAAGAGTACTCGTTCCCTGCGAGTTTGCCTTAATACTTTGAAAGTCGTTTTCAATCCTTGAAAGGAAAATGGCCCAAATATCTGAGAGGACCTACCCCCGAAGAATTAGCCAGAGCCGGATTTATCTACTTGGGAGAAGGGGATAAAGTCAAGTGCTTCAGTTACCGCGTGTCACTTTACCAGTGGAAGCAGAAAGATTCCGCTTACCTGTAACATGATTGATGGTCTCCGGACTGTCCCTACCTACCTTTAGTGGGACGACTTAAATTATCTCTGGATGGATACTTTACAAGAGAACATTCGTGGTTTGCTCGTGGAGTTGAGAGAATGCATTTACCGAGAATTCGTTAAAATATAAGTGAAACGCAAACAAGAATTGCATCCGTTATGCCACCATTGTTTAAACAAATGGTACCTGAATGCTATAAGGGAACTGATTCTGATGAAAGTGTTCCAGTGGTCATACAATGATCAACTATTCAAGGATGAGAAGGATTCGTTTGTTATTGATTATATTTACTACTATAAGGTAGACTTTTTGCAACGATTTCCAGATGAAGAGTTAGAGGTTTACCAAAATCTTTTACATAATCTAAACTTGGTTCAAGATTGAAACATTTGTACGGTGTGTGATGTGCAAGACAGTGACTAAACAATTTAGATTCGCCACTGCAGTACGATCAGCTCTGTGCAGAAAGTACACTACTTATTGCCTCCGACAAAGATAGATATTGCTGTGAATGTCTAGTTTAGAAGAGTACATTCACAATTTATCTATTGAATTGATAGAACTCAATTATCTAGAGTTGGTCAAAATACAAATCCAACTCAAAGAACAATTGCACCGATGTTTGAACCACTGGTACCTGAAGACTGATTCATTTGAAAGCGTTCCAACGGTCAAACATTCATGAACTAGACGAGGACCAGAATACTTTGGTTGCTACTCATCCTACCTCTTAAAAGCTAGCCATACTACACCGAATTCCGACGAAAGAGTTACAGGATTACCAAAATCATTTGCACGAACAAATCTCGGTTCAAGAGAAAACTTATGTGCGATGTGTGACATGTGAACTAGTTACTAAATCAAATTGGTACGGTACTGAAATTAAACCGCGTCTGTTCAGAAAGTACATTTATTAGCCCCGACAAAAAGTGGCATAACAAAACTCGCTATAATGCCACGACCTTTATCATTAGCGATACAACAATTGTCGTGGAAGGAAATCAATGACAGTATTCAGACGGTGGAGGATTACCAACACGTATTAAAGATCTGTGTCCCATGAATTTGGGTCGACGTGTGGTGTGTGTCTTACTCTCTTGCTTTCTGGGATTTCGTTTACCAGCCGATTCCTTGTGGGCTCTTTACGATCTGTACGGGACCTCCTGTGTGACTGCCAAGTGTAGAGCCTCTACGAACATTACAAACTGTTGTACAGTGATTTGTTTATATTCCACTTTGATCAGTTTGTTGTGTATATTATCGATATACTTAACCTTTGGCCTTTGTGTAATTTTGTCTTTCGTGGTGCATTTTAAAGAAATAAACGTGTCCTGAAAAAGAATAAATAAAAACTCTCGTATTGTCTGTCTTCGTTTCAAAAGTGACATTCCCTGCACTATCGACACCTTTGCTGTCTTTGCTTCCTCTTACTCCAATTTCAAAGTCATCGACGAAACTTAGATCGTGCCAGTTGGGAGGCTTTGTATCTTTGTCATCCTTTTAACATGTTGCTGGACCGAGCGGTTCAGGCAAAACCGAACTTGTCAAACGTTTCACCAAACATTAGCATCGTCGATCGATCGTCCACCTCAGCCTATCCTATTTCTGCGAGAAAGTCAAGGCGATTACAAAGTGTTTGTCGAAGGCATTCCTGTCGAAGACAACAGGATCGCGTCTGATCCCAGTCAAACACATCTGATCGTCTTCGACATGTTAGGAGAAGACACAGAAGGAATCAAAATGTGGTTTGCACGCAAGGGGCATCATCGTAATGCCAGTGTCATTTACATAACCCAAAATTTGTTTCAACAAAGTAAGACCCATCGTACCATCAATCTCAATGCTCATTATGTGGTATTGTTTAATAGCCTTAGTGATAAATCGCTTGGATGACACATTCGCAACTGGCAGATCTCCGCTTCGACACTCAATCAAAAAGCAAATCATTTTGAAACCTGGAGGAAGTAGTTCTCAAGGAAGTGTGGTCATTTGCTCCCTCTTAAAATGGGATTCCAATGCCCCCAAAGTCCTCCCCAAGATAAAAGCCGTTCCACGACCCAAACTAATCCAGAAGTAAACGAGCAGTTGTGTCAAAACAAGGTTACAGCTCCGGAAAAAGAAAACGTCCACACAAAAAGAAAAGACCCCAGAAAACAGCTTCGTTCCGCAAGAGAGGCACTTCGGCAAAGGCGCAACCTTACATCCCCAAACCACAAACTGCAGCGACGGTGACCGCGTCTCCAGTACCATCAGGTTCTTCCACTTCTCCGATGCTAGTGATGCCAGCCAAACCCAATTTGACACCCGTTCTTCCTAAATTGACGAAAAAATAAAAATCCCTGTCTCCATGAACTTCTCCTCTAGTGATGATACCTTCTTCCTCCTTAACTGCTGAGGCACATGCTTTACTGGATTTATCGAAGCATGAACTGTCCCGATTTAGTCCGTTGAAGACCCCTCCACGAAGCGAGATGCCTGTCATCATGTTGATACATGTAGACAATCCGTGGCGACGCATTCGACTATGAAAAGACCTGAGCTAAAGACCGGTATCAGTGTTTTTGTGCTCCTGAACGCCAAAAGATGTCCCCTAAAAGAAGCGCACACCACCACCATCGTTGTTCTCATGTCCAAGAAGGAAAAGGAAAAAGAAAAGGACAGTCTCGTCTTTGGAACCCGCATCCAATAGAAACGCTTAGCCAAGCATCGACGACTACCCTAGGAAAGATCCCAACGTCCAAAGAAATAGAAACAACTAAAAGGGAGGAATTTTTGACAATGCGTTCGTAAATAATTTCGTGAAAAAGATTGGTTATAAATCCTTCGACCTACTCCAAATATACACCCCAAACAAATAAGATAAAAGGGCGTGTGCCAAGTGATCGACATCAGTGTATTTTGTGAGTGTGTGCTACGGAACAAACAAACATAGAGGTCACCCCCAGAAGCCATCCCCCTTCCACCCCCAAAGGAAAGGACTCCCTCCTCGTTTAGCCAAATATTGGGGCGTGTAGTCCGCCCTGTCCAAAGCCCCTCCACCCATGCAAAAACAAATCATTCAGGCCGCCTCCAAAGGCGTCATCGATAATGTTTGCGAATGTTGTCTGAAGGGCGCGATACCTTTGTCTCCCCATCAGAAAGAATGCATAACCAAGCATCGACAGATTCTTTGAGAAATGTTGCAAAAGAAGACACTGATCCGTGATAAGAAAAAGATGTTGGTACAAAGCGGAGGATTTGTGCACATGTTGTGAACACCCAGACTCAAAACCACATTGGTACCCATGATTACAAGACTGGTGGGAGTTCCTGCTTCACAAGGGATAGGACAAAGATAAAAGGGGTGTCTGGGGTCCAAAGATCTCGGAAGTGACCTTTGGAACCTGACGGGAGGACGAAAACTGACTTTAGTGCCTTACAAACAATGAATGGAATTCCATCTTTGGCAAGAACAACGTACCCCACATTTATCTCCCAAGCTTCATTTGAACGACATGTCCCAGTTACCACACAGACTTAAATCTTTGATGGATCGCAGCGATTTGTCAGAACGGAAAAATCACAACGGTACGGTCAAGTGTTAAAGCGACTTCAATTCTTTCACCAGAAAGCTTTAAACGAAACAGCCCTGATGAAAATCTTTTCATTACCACCACCAACCCCATTCACCAAGACAGATGCAACCACACGGATGTTGGAGGAAGAAGACGTAAGAAAAGTCTTTCAAAAACTGACAGCGGCACCCTTCCCTTGTAAAATTGCCATTTCCGCCACCACCACCACTATTCTCGACTTCTTCCCCCAAGGCACATAGTACACGTGAAGCCGTTTCTAAACCACCACCGCACGGTATCAAAAGTAACATCAGTTAGGATTGGGTAAAAGTCCTGATGGAGAATGTGTTAGCCAGCATTTACTACGATCCATCCCATCTTGCGGGATACGGAGAAGTTTAATTTTCATCGTGCTGCCAAAACCCGACTGAAAAGTGTCAGTTTACCTCAAGTACAACGATGTTACAAGAACAGGCCACGTACAATTTCCGCAAACCCATTAGACGAAAATGTTCCAGAAATCTCACCCAAGTGTAAGGCATCTATCATCAATGGCAAGCTGATTTAGTCAATGTCTCTCATTTGGACACCTACAATCGTGGCTACAAACATTCGTTTTGTGTCATCGACGTCTTTTCCAAATTTGCTTGGGTCGCACCATTGACTCCAAATCGAGCACTGAATTAGTTTGTACCCTCAAACTGGTATTTAAACAAAGCGGTCGCACCCTCTTCGATGGCAAACCGACAGAGGCACCGAATTTCTGAACCAAGCTTTCCAAAAAGAATTGAAGAAGCGAGACATTCATTTTATCACCACAGAGAATCTCAACACCAAAGCCAGCATCGTGGAACGTTTTCAACGTACCTTGAAAGAACGCATGTGGAAATATTTTACGCATCAACACACTCTAAAGAAAATCGACGTTTTACCTCACCTGGTCCAAACGTACAACCAATATTACCATCGGAGCATCAGATGTGCCACCCCTTAGGAAGTGACTACCGATACCTGGCTTCTTGCGCGGTATCGAAACTTGATACCTCAGGCGAGAGCAAGTTTAGCACAGCCCTGACGGCAAATGACAATCCTCACAATGTGAGTTTTAACGGGCGAAGAAACAAATTCCTGCAAGGACGTAGTTTAGTAGTGATGGATCGTTTGCATTTGAACATGTGTCACGGCATTTTGTACGACGATTATACAGGAGGTTACGCTTTGTGGGCCTTTGATTTCACTCCAAACCCAGGCAGCGACGAGGGACATTTCCACCCTTTAAAATCCGGCCAAATTCGTGTGGAACTTCAGTTTAAAGGTCCTCTGCCCGAGACGGTGAACGTCATCTTGAATTCCAAATTGGACAATACGATAGAAATCAACAGTTTGAGAGACGTCATTCTGGACTATCAGAAGATATGAAATAATCTTGTCCTTCTATGAACGATAGAGAATCTTTGGAAATGGAATGTGAGGGTATAGTGGAAGAAGAATCCAAAGACATAGACGAAGACGGAAAATTGATATCACGATGACCAGAACAAGAAAAAAAAAACATTTAGTCTTTTGTTTTGCCATAGATTTGTCAGATAAAATTACGGAATTGACAACGAAAGATTGCTATGGATGACAAAACGATCATCCCCGTCAAATTCAACACGATAAATATCTGATGACGAGTCAAGAAGAAAGATTGAATGAGTATCTGGAGGGCGCTTGGGTTCTTATCTCGGAAGAAGCCGTGTTGCATCAATGGTATAAAGACTTGCGTGATCATTGCTCCCCTCCACTAACTACTCTAGAAATCCATCTCATCGAAGTTGTCTTGGCCCAGAGTGCGGAGACGAAGCGAAGAAACGGTTACTTGTCAGAAATGTTCAAGCAAAAAGTCAGGATTGAATTGATGACTTATCATCGCTTGCGAAACCAGAAACAAACCCAAAATGGATACCTGGGAATTTTATTACCTTTTGAACAACATTTCGTACACTGCTTCTTATAATCTTGTCGTGTGCGCTAAAGATGAACTGCATCATCCCAAACCTAAAGACCATCAAGCTTATGTCATCAACATGGACGACAGTCATCTCCCAGGAAGCCACATGATTGCCTTCTACTTTCCTCACGATGCCTGTGTGGAGTATTTTGATTCGTATGGATTACAGCCTTTGGAAGACTACAACATCGACTTAATGAGACGAAATGCCGAGACGACTCGATTTAATAACATAAAATTGCAAGTCATATATTCCATGGTGTGTGGACAATATTGTATGTATTTTCTTCATCAACGCAGTCTTGGATATTCCTTGGAACATGTAGTGACTTATTTTGGTCGTGACTCTTCTAGAAACGATGATAAAGTAGATCGAAGGTTTTGTGATCATTATGGATATCTCTTGTCTTTGGCTAGGAAACGTAGTGTACATCAATGGTCCAATGACTCCCATAAGTGGAAATCTAACTTAACTTCACAACGTTGTCAACCTTGTCAAAAATAGTTTGCTTTAAAAAAATGATATGATGTGTTGTTTGTTGGTTGAATAAAAATGTTATGTTGAAAAAAGGTGTTGGTGGTTTGTTTTAAAATGACAACTGTGATTATATACTGTTTGACTGCTCTCTTTCCCTCTGCCTAAGATAAGCTATATAGCGTTCAGACAACAAAAAACCGTAGGGATGTTTTCTATAGCGTCCGCGCTTGAATAATACAAAGCGGGAAGGTCTTCAGTCTGACTTATTTCAATTAAAAAGTTTTCCCTGAGCACATACATTCCTGGGGGAAGTGGCTCCAATTCCTTCCGCTAGGAGTAATTAAATAGCCTACCGTGTAGGCATAAAGCAGAGATACATGCTCGAAAGAGCGCAAACCTCTTTAATCCAACATAGATATATACGTGAATTTGCATCCTGTCAGACAAAACCTGACACCCAAGTCTGATGAGATAGAAAATGTCAGGATGTTAAAAGTGGCTGAAGACCTGATAGAAGAGGTATTTAAGAAGGAGAAATCAAGAAGGAGCCAGAAGAATGGAAGAAGTATGGACTTCAGAAGCAGAGAGAGCAGAAAGAACAGCAGCAAGAGCACTGTCCAACAGATGTTTTATAGACTGTCGTGTGGACACGAAAGAATTATCCTTCTCTTTCCGCAGAAGCAAACCCTTACCTGTCGGAAAGCCTGCAGACAAACGGGGACGCAATCTTAGACGGTAAGAGATTGCCAAAATCCCCCAACAAAATAGCCCTTTTCAGGACTACCCCAACCATCTAGAAAAGAGAAAGTTTCAAATTACCACAATATTTGTCTGGTTTTGTGTTTGTCTGTAGGTTACGAAATAGAAGTGTGCCTATAAACATTTCGTTTATCTGGCTTTGTAAATTATTGTTTGTGTGTGTGTCTGTAGGTAAAAAATAAAAGTTTGCCTATAAGCACTTCATTTACATCGTCTATGTGTTTTATATGTATAAGTGGTAATAAAATGTGTTTGTAGGAAAAATCTGGACGTGAGTGTTTCTTTTAGGTTCGTGCGTTCCTAGGTATTGATGGTGGAAGGGGTATTCTAAGTTTTCCATTCAGGCTGGAGACTTCGACCAGCGAACATCGAAGAGCAGTAAACCCTAGCGTCCACGTGCGGCCAGGAATTGTCATTTGGAATGGAGAAGAATGAGCCACCAGCCCTATAAGGACTATGGTCGCTGTGGACCGCAAAGATTGCTACCGAATTACATCACTGGGGGAAGCTGCTTGCCTGAAGGAATAATAGGCGCCATAGAGAGATAAACGATTGTGAGAGAGAGTCTTCAGGGTCCCACAAACTGAAGCTTGGGATGATAAGGCCACTGAATTGGGACAATGACTGGTGCCGCCGATGTGTCTGTGGTGCCAGGCCTGGGAGATGTCACCATTAACCAGGTGTATTTGGAGTTCGAAAAAACAGCCCTTCTCAGGGCTAACCAAATCCCTAGAAAAGAGACTGTTCAAGTTGCCAAACTATTCATATGTCTTTGTGTGTTTGTTTGTTGGTAAAAAATAGAAGTGTGTCTATAAACACTTCATTGTGTGTTTGTATGTGTATGGCTGCGTGCGCATACGTTTGTATCTGTGTGTTTGTATGCGTGCGCGTACGTTTGTCTGTGTTTATTTTTGTTTTTGTGCGAGCGTACGTTTGTGTGTGTGTGTGCGTGTGTGATTGTTTTTTCCTAACAAAAAGCCCTTGTCCCTGCACTTAAGACTATTTGTGAACGTGGAGTAGTGTGACATAAACACTAACTCCCTGGCTGGTCTGTGTTGATCGTATATTAGGTTTTTTTTCTCATCTCTGTGTTGATAGTAGATAATGTTTTTTTTTCTCCCCTCTGTGTTATTGGTAGATAATATGTGAAGTTATTGTAAGGGGTGTTTTACTTAACGCCCGTGCTTCATGTATATAAAGCATATTGTTCGTCAATCGCACCATTCAACACAGAATCAAAAATGGCAAGTTATATAATGGACAAAATGAAAACGTTGCAGGAAGTAGTGAACAGTTTGGGAATGATAGAAGAGATGCTGGTCAAATTGTATTGGGATTACTTTTATAGCCCCCATCGAGTCAAAATGAAAATCAACACTTTGAGAAGTCAAAGGAAATATTAAAGGAACTACCTAAAGAAGAAAAAGAGGAAAAGGAAGACCAGGAAGAAAAAGATCAGATGCGAAGATATAATGAAAAACTAATCAAAGCGGAAGAAAATGAGAAGATAACAATGAAGAGATAGAGGAGAAGAAGGAAGAGGTGAATGAGGAAAAGGATGGAAATAAAAAGAAGACTAAAAATGTGATGACAAATTGAGAAGATGTCCAAGGACACCAAAAACAGACAGTTGTCTGGATGATCCGGCCTTTTGCATAAAAAAGAAACTCTCTTGGCGAGTCGATGTTTGGCGAGTTCAACCAAAGTCTGTCTATGATAAGCCGTAAATAAATGCGGGACCCACTTGCACAAACTTCTATGAGCTTCAAATGGTTCTCCAGTACGTTAAAACAGCTGACTAATTAATGCCCTTGATACTACAGATATCTCTCTCTATGTCAGTGCTGTCCAACCTTTCTGACACCATGGGCCACTGAAAAATGTATTTCTTGAAGCCTAGGGCCGCAGCAGAAAATGGAAAAGCTGCGACTAAGTAGCCGCTCGAGCTCTGGCGGGCCATTTAAAATCAGCTCGCGGGCCGCGGGTTTGACAGCACTGCTCTATGTCATGAACATCTTCATCAACTACCACATTCACAACAGTCACTTGACACTCACCAATCGCAGATAACGGTCTTTCAGAACGTGAGTAATCTTCCATGGATTATCGACACTTTTAAAACAACGAAATCACGTCTAAATCGTAGTATATAACAGAGAATTACATCCTTAAACTCTTTCAAGGTCTATCTGGACATCAATTAGGGAGTACCCTAACAGCGCCCTGTTTTTACAGTAGCCTCTTTGCTCATTGGCAGAGCTGATCTACTCCGACGAAATGTTTGCATCACTGCCATTCACCTATGTTACGTCACATGCATATATCTGCAGGTAACCAGCGTGTTGCATGTGCAGTTGTGGACCATTTTATTTAACTTCTTTTGTCTATCAGTCGGCATTAAATTAATTGACAGGTTCAAATAAACAAACAAGTTACAGGAACATTTTCAGAACTTTTCAAATGCCTCGTGTATACTGATCTTCACCTATAAAAAGTATTGATTTTTCTGTCCCCGCCCACATCATCAACATCACCATTATCATCAGCAACAGCTCCAACAACATCATCAGTAGTGAAGTGGGGCACTTTAGCCTCAATGGGAATTAGCATTAAAAACACCCCTGGGTCACTTTAGCCTCAATGGGAAATTTAACATTACGAAAACACCTGGGTCACTTTAGCCTCAAGGGAATTTAACATGGGAAAAACTTTTGGGTCTGTTGAGCTTCAAGGGGAATTTAACATGGGAAAAAATTTTGGGCTTGTTGAGCCTCAGGGGGAATTGAACATGGAAAATAATCTTGGGTCTGTTGAGCCTCAAGGGGAATTGAACATAGGGAATAAATCGTGGGACTGTCCAGGGACAAGGGGAATTGAACAGGGAATTTAAAAAATAAAAAATAGGGTAGGCAATTGAAAGTCTATCTCTTTTCGAGAGATGTGGGTGCCCCTGAAAAGGGCCTTTGGGTGTCTTCTTCTTCTTCTTCTTCTAACTCCTCCACTTCTTCCACCATCCCCTTATCTTTCCTAAAATTCCTTTCTTCTTCTCCTTCGTCTCTGGCATCCAGTCAGGATGGCCTAGCGCTCTGAATTTCTCCTGTATTCGTATCCAGCTATGGTTGAGTTTGTCTAAGTTTTCTGTTCTCTTTCTATTTTCTTCTTCTTTTCTTTCCTTTGACCACTTTTCTTTGATGTTCTTGACCTCTTCGGTCAGTACTTTCCTCATTACTTCTTCCGCTTTCTTAAGCTTGTCTAAGCCCCACTTCACAAAAGACCAATCTGTCCATTCTACAATGTCTTCTAATAAACACCTTACACTCGTCACATAAACTATGGCTTCTTTCAACTTGCCCACTTTCACATACAGTGGGTTAATGAAACCTCTGATTCTCTTCTCCTCATCCTCTATCATTTCCTTCACAATATCGATGGCTAAGTGGAGGCTGGTTACTTGTCTTGAGACGAAGTCTTTTGTCACTGCATGCCTCCATTCCTGTTCAAGCCTTTCTGCTACATTCAATCCATCCACCATCCAATACCAACTTCCCATAAGGTTGTTATACAAAGCTGAAGCTGCTGGCATCTTCTTCTTTGCTTATTCCGTGGAATGGGTTCCAATGGCAAACACTGTTAGTTTTATAGTTAAAGCGCGGACGTGAAGGAAAACATCCCCTACTTTTCTCATTTCATATTATCTACTATCCACATACATGAAGCAGCAATAAACTAACCCCAAATCTACTATCCACACACGCAAAGCATTGAAATGAAATCCTAATCTACTATCACACAAACCAACTTAAGCTCTTACATAACCCAATTATCTACTATCCACACAAACGTACGTGATCGCTTACAAACACACACACACACACAAATAAAAAAGAGTCAGTGTTTATATTCACACTACTCTACATACACACACATTGGCAAATCGATTACTATTTCTTTTCTAAAGGTTTGGATAGCCCTGAAAAGGGCTGTTTGTTTTTGAACTCCATGGCACCTGGTTAATGATGGCACCTTCCAGGCCTGGCACCACACAGACATCTTCTTCCCGAGTCTCTTTTCACTCTTTTTTGGGGGAGAGCAGAGGCGGGATAAGTGGCTTCAGAATCCCAATTTTCTGTCTCTGGGATTCTGAAATTTCCTCTCTCCTTTTCCTCCTCTTCTTTTTTTCTTTTTTCCTCCTCCTCTTTCATCCTTCCCTCTTCGACAATGGCCTCCGCGGCCAGTTCATTTAGTATGCGCCTGGCATATTCCAGGTGCATCTGGAGTTCTAGAAGCTTTACAATTCTGGTATTCATTGTCTTGTTAACGAATGAACAGGGTAGCTAGACTGCCCAGCGATTTTCAATTTATACTAAAAGCGCGGACGTGAAGGAAAACATCCCCTAAAACAAAATTGATATTACCTAGATCGTGACCAAACAACCCGCCGACCTAAAAGAAACAGTCACTCACTTTTTTTATACTACCCATAACTAATTTAAAATTTTTCATTAATCACTTCAATATACTATCCACATACGCAAAGCAATCAAACCCCAAATCTACTCTCCCCACACGTCAAACAGCAAAAAAAAAAAAAAAACCATGATCATGATCTACTATCCACACCAATGTACTTGAGCACTTACAAACACACAATCATATACACAAACACATACACTCACACTATAAAAAAGAGTCAGTGTTTATATTCACACTACTCTACATACACACATTGGCAAATCAATTGTTATTTCTTTTCTAGAGTATTGGGTAGCCCTGAAAAGGGCTGTTTTTTGTTTGCTATGGCAATCTTTTAGTTTCTAAGAATGCGATGTCCTCTGACGATAGACTTTCTGACGATAGGTCTGCTTCTTCGGAAAGAGAAGAAGAACTCTTTGGTGTCGATACGACAATCGACAAAGCATCTGTCAGGGTCAGGTTGCTGCTGTTGCTGCTCTCTCTGCTGTTTCTGAAGTTTGTACTTCTCTGTACATTCTTCTTTCTCCCTGTTCACTTCTTCTCTGAAGAGCTCTTCTATCAGGTCTTCAGTGACTTTTAGCATTCTCACATTCTCTATCTCTTCTGGCTTCGGTATCAGACTGTGTCTGACCCTGTGCAAATTCACGTAGGCTTCGTTTAGCTTAGCTAGTTTGGAGCACATCTTCGTAGGAGGATGAGTTGACAATGGATGGTTAGACTGGAGGCTACCCCGACTTTAAAGTCAAAGCGCGGACGTGAAGGAAAACATCCCTACACGGTTTTCGAGCCGGAACCTTCAATGAGTGCCATGAGAGGGATAGTAAGAAGTCAAAGAGCATGAATCAAAATTCTTATAGCCAAACAAAAGACAAAGGCATTTTTTTTCAAAACACAACATTTTTATTCAAAATCACTTAATACTAACAAACAACTATAACATTTTTAATAATAATAATTCAACAATATAACATCAAACATTTTTTCTAATTACAAATATTTTTTTCAATTATCACTCTACTTTAAACGGGGTTGACAACGTTGTGAATAAAATTGTGATTTCCACTGTTGGAAGTCATTAGGCCATTGATGGACACTACGTTTCCTAGCTTGAGACAAAAGATAAGCATACTGGTCACAAAACCATCGATCTACTTTCACATCGTTTCTAGAAGAAGAACGAGGATCAAAATGAGTTACTAAATGTTCTAAGGAATAGCCCAGGCTGCGATGATGCAGAAAATACACACAATATTGTCAACACACCAAGGAATCTGTGCCTTGTAATTTCACATTATTGAATCGGGTGGTCTGAGCATTTCTTCTCATAAAGTCAATGATATCGTCTTCCAAAGGGTGCAATCCGTAGGAATCGAAATATTCCACACATCCTTCTTGAGGAAAATAGACGGCTACCCAGTGGGTTCCTGGGAGATGACTGTCGTCCGTGTTGATCACATAAACTTGATGGTCTTGAGGTTTGCGACGAGGGAGTTCATCTTTAGTACAGACGACAGGATTCCAAGAAGCAGTGTACGAACTGTGGTTCAAAAGGTAATAAACTTCCCAGGTATCCATGTTTTGTGTGGTTTTTTCTTCTTCTTCTTCACAGGTAATGATAAGTGATCAATTCGATCCTGACCTTTTGCTTGAAAATGTCTGAGAAGTAAAAGGCGTTTAGCTCCGACTTCTTATTCTGGTCAAAGAGAGATTTGATGCGACGGCGCTCCAGAGACGTTAATGGAGGAGAAGAATGTTTATCCAAGCCTTTATACCACTCATTCAACACGAATTCTATCTCGATGACACCCCAAGCTTTGTCCAGATATTCGTCCAATTTTTCTTCTTGGCTCAACATCAGACATTTGTCGTGTTGAATTTGACTGGGATGATCGTTGTGACATCCATAGCACTCTTCCTTGATCAATTCTTTCATTACATCTGTCAGGAATGTAGCAAAACAGGAGACTAAATGGGCTTCTTGTTCTGGCCATCTTGACTTCATCATGATAACTTCTTCGTCTTGGGATTCTTCTTCTTCTTCTTCTTCTTCTTCTTCTTCTTCTTCTTCTTCTTCTTCTTCTTCTTCCATGGTCTCCTCACATTCCATCTTCAAAGTTTTTCCACTAGGTAAAGAGGGATAACAGTCTTCCATGGCTTCTAATAATCTAGAATGACTTCTCTTAAACTGTTGATTTCTATGGTATTGTCAAATTCTGCATACAGGAGGACGTTCACTGTGTCAGGTAGAGGATTAGTAAACTGAAGTTCCACACGAATCTGTCTGGATTTTATAGGGTGGAAATGTCCCTCGTCGCTGCCTTGGTCTGGAGTGAAATCAAACGCCCACAAACCGTAGCCTCCTGTATAATCCTTGTACGATATGCCGTGACTGGTGTTGGTTCCTAACTGTCCGGTGGCTTCGTACAGATACAATTACGACCTCAAGTAATTCCTGTCACCAAACTTAGGCTCAAACGATCGGGTACACAGTGTCTTGCCATCGCGACTGACTTCGATCTTGGCTACGTTGTAATGATGAAACAGGAAAGGATTTTCGTTGTGGACTCCGTTGAAGGCTGAATTCTTGACAATACCAAGGATCAAACGCTTGGGTAACTGGCCTTGGAACAGATGATCTTCGATCATAGATCGCTGTCGAGCAGGAATGGTGAACGTTTTTACTTCCACGCGTCGTATGAGATACTTGGCGGTCGTTCTGCTCAACGTTTGACTAATGTCGTTTCCCACTTGGGTAACACTTCCACGCGTCGCACGTAGAGCCTGGCTTCTTGGATGATGGTTTTGTACTCGTTAGCATGGGCCAACAAATGGAAAGCGGTACAGCTACGATTCAGTCTCAGGCGAATATCCATTCCGTTCAGTAAATACTTTTCTTGTAATCACATGTCCAAATGCAAACGATCCATCAGTTCTAAACTACGTCCTTGCAGAATTTTATTTCTACGTGTATTAAACCCCACATTGTGAGGATCGTCATCTGCTGTGAGGGCTATATCGTTAAACGTGTTATCACCCGCTGTGTCAGGTTTCCATACCACGCAAGCATCCAGATGAGTATTCTTGGCTTCTTTTCCGTACGTAAAGAGATTTTTCAGGTAGGCACGATACGGGTAAGTATCCATGCTGCTGCTGACCAGTTTGTTATTCAAGTACAAGTCCACTTCGCTGAACAAGGAATGCATGAACTTGTTGACGGGAGCTACCCTATCATTGGCTCCAGGATTGGTGTTGTCCGTTTTGATCACTCTGACTTTCAAATACAGGTAATTGCTATTCAGATCGATGTAATCTTCGGGCTGACCTTTGATGTCAAACTCGATGGGAGCAGAATCCGTCAAAGAGGAGACGGGATGAAATTCCACCTACTGGGATTCTTGCATCGTCATCATGGTGGGTGGCATGGCAAACAGATCCAGTTCCGACTTGGAACAAGCGCAAGACTCTCGGTGCATCATTTTTTCTCTATGTCTCAATAATCGAAAACGTCTAAGTCTCGAACGGTTCTTCTTTTCTTTGTCTTTCTAGCTTTAGAAGAGTGAAGTCTGGTGAAACGGTGTTTTCTTCGTCGTCTCTTTCTGCCTTGTCCTTGCTGAATGCCTGATTCGGTAGCGTGCAGGGCATTTATAGGTGTTTCTCGTCGACCCAAAAGGTCTTTACCCGTTTGCAGCAAGACATTTTTACCTGCCCTCAAGAAAGCTTCTTTGGGGTTTTGTTTGTCGATGATGACATTTTGGAGAAATTCTTTGTCTTGTGTCAGTGCCGCATCTTTCAAGGTGTTCAATCCGCGTGTCACCATCGGTTTCAACACCGGAGCCACCGAACGAAAAGCCGATTTTAATATATCTCCTAAACCGTGTCCTCGCTGTCGAGCAACCCCTCGGTACACTGGATACATGACTTACGAGTCGTGAGAGAACCGTTTTCGAAAATGGAGTTTCCCCGTGACTTTTCCTTTGGTGAATGCAATATTTTGTCCCAGATCTCCTTTTATAGCAATGTTGACCGTGTCCAAATACGGCATGCTGACGGGCAAATAGTGAGGATGTACAAATTCGCGGTGAACGTGATAAGTGTTGCCACCTTCCTCGTCAGTGGCCGTGGCAGAATCCACTTTGAAAGGAATGACACGCAGTAACGGCACGGAGGTGTGTCCCACCACGTTATACTCCACCACATCGGAGTACACAAACATCAAATTCAGTCCTTGGTTCAGTTCTACCGGGGAACGAAATAACTTGCTAAAAGACTCGTTGTCGTAAATGATTGGTAATTCGTTTTTCTGGATCATGACCATTCTTATGTCCATGTCCCCGCCTAACATGTCAAACAATTCAGGACAAAATAAAAGGGACACGATTTTACCCCCGTCAAATTTCATCAGGAAGCGACGAGCTGCTTTGTGGTACTCCATGGTGACACCTTTTTTGACACTTTCCAAAGCTTTCAGAAACACGACATTAAATCTGGAGGTATTGGTGCTGACCAAATGTTGACCACTAAAATAATAGCCTGCGGGAATGAACAAGTGGTAGGACCACTTTTGAGTTTTCTCATCATAGGTTTTGTGATCATATTTGACATGGGTATTCAAGTACTTTTGCATTGGCTCGTCATGAACTTCCATCGTAAAAAAATTTTGATTATGAAGGACATTGAGGACTTGGGTCGGGTGAATGATTTCCACTAAAGCCACTTCCCAATGGGCTTCGTGATCTAATTGGATGGCCTGAGGTAATTTGGCCGTGTAACAGCACAACGTGTTCTTGGGAAACACCTCCATGGAACTGTCACTGGGTAAGGTTAAGTAAAATTGGTTGTTATTGCTCATAATTCCAGAGATCTGTGGCTGTCCTAGGGGTTACTGGACGTCAGAGGCGTGTCTCCTCCCAAAATGGGGTTATTGTGGTTATTGGAGTGGTGACTGGCACGGACACTGGACACAAAGTTCCCGTTGTTCCCGTTCGAGGTTAATTTCAGGGAGGGATTAGGAAGCAGGTAACCGATGCAACTGCTCAATAAAATGGTCCACAATTGTTTTTGTCTCCTTGTTGCAAACTCAAATTGGCAATGGCTGCTCCGATGACACAATACACCACAAAGATTTGGCAGAAAAAGACGATTTGCGTTTTAGGCACATGCTCTCCACACCACACCCACAAGAGTTGTTTCTGTAAATCTTGCAGAGAAGAACTGGGTGAAGGAGTGGTCGACGTAGCTGCGTCTGTGTGAAAGGGCATGATGGTCACTTCTTTTTATAGTCGATGACTTGCAAAGCGTCGATCCAAGAATCAAAACTGGGTGGATATCCTTTCCAACGTACTTTGACTTCTTTGACACGTCGTTTGCCCACTTTACGGGTTCTGCGTTCGAGAATGCTTTCGATGTTGTACACGTCGTCTTCTTTTTTGGTGACACGTTGTAACTCGGGCAAGTAAAACGTTCCTTTGAGCACTTCTCCGTTTATGCCTTCCAATTTATAGACGACAGGATGACGACCATGCACTCGTCCAGTGACACGAAACAATTCGGTCGTCCAGTTAGGTAAGTAACCTTTGTCGAAAGTGCGTTTGGTTTTGCTAATGCGTACCCAATCTCCTACGGCCAACACTCCACTTTTCTTGGGGACAGCCCTCGTCGGGACGTACGAAACAGGCGCTCAAACACCAACACTTCGTTCTCGGGAGTCACTTCTTGCGGGGCACGTCCGATGCTTCGATGGTAAGATTGGTTGTACGCTTGCACCAGGTGCGGTAAGATGTCGATGTACTTCAGAGTGTGGTGATGCGTAAACTATTTCCACATGCGTTCTTTCAAAGTGCGTTGAAAACATTCCACGATGCTGGCTTTGGTTTCGGGATTCTCGGTGGTAAAAAAATGAATGTCACGTTTCTTTAATTCTTTTTGGAAAGCTTGGTTCAGAAATTCGGTACCTTTGTCCGTTTGCCATCGAAGAGGGTGACGACCGCTTTGTTTCAACACTCGTTGCAGGGCTCGCACTAACTCGCTGCTCGATTTGGAAGTCAAGGGTACGACCCAGGCAAATTTGGAAAAGACGTCGATGACACAAAACAAATATTTGTGGCCACGATTGTAGCTGGCCAAATGAGAGACATCGGCTAAATCGGCTTGCCATTGATGATCGATGCCTTCCACTCGGGTGCGACTTCTGGAAAACTTGCGTCGAATGGGTCTGTGTAAAGTGTAGGTAGCTTGTTCTTGTAACCATCGTTTCACTTGAGGTAAACGGAGACTTTTCAGTGGCATTTTGGCAGCACGATACAATTTTTGAACTCCTGCGTAACCTGCAGGATGGGAGGGATCGTAGTAAATGCTGGCTAAGACTTTTTCCACTTGTTGGTTTGTGTGTTAATAAGGCACCCACTCTTCGAGGATGCTACTTTGGATGGGTCGAAAGGGTGGTTTGGAAACGGATTTGCGTGTCCGATGGGGTACGGGAGTAGAAGTCGAAGGTAGTGGTGGTGGAGGTGGCAATGGAATGGCTTTGGTCTTCTTTTCTTTTTTCGCTTCTGGTTTCCCTTCTTTCTTTTTCACTTCTGTCGAAGGAGGAGTGGACATCATTTCTTCTCGTTGGGGTGTGGGGGACGGGGTCAACAAGGATGCTGCAATCTTACTTGAAATGGGAACTGCTGACGGTGTTTGAAACACTTTTCGTATCTCTTCTTCCTCAGGTCTTCGTGGGGTAGCATCTCTGGTGACCCTTGGGGATGGTTGTAGTGGTGGTGGTGGTAGGATGATGGTGCTGGACTTTTCATCAAGGTCTTAAAATCTTTCAGATTGGGTAAAGCTGTTTCGTCTAAAGCTTTCTGGTGAAAGAGTTGCAGTCGTTGCAAGAGTTGACCGTACTTTTGCGATTTTTCTGTTTCGGACAAATCTTGGCGATCCATCAAGGACTGCAATTCGTGTTGTAACTGGGACATCTCGCTCATATTGGGATTGGGAGGTAAATGCGTGGTGCGTTGTTCTTGCCAACGATGGTATTCCATCCATCATTTGTAACGCACTAAAGCTAGTTTTCGTCCTTCCATGGGGTTGTCAGAGGTCGATTCTGAGATCTTGGGACTTCAGAGGGCCTTTTTGTCTTGCTCCCACCAGTCCTCCCAACATGGTTCCCAAGACTCCTTTCAGCAATGGGCCTAACAAGAGGGGTAAAATGCCTCCACGTTGGACCAACATCTTCTTCTTTTGACGAATGCGAAGTTTCTTTTGAACCATTTGGCGAAGAACGTGACAATGTTTGCCTAAGCATTGTTTCTGGTGTTTGGACAAAGGGATCGTGCCTTTGAACACGTTCAAACAACATTCGCACACGGTATCGATGACCTCTTTGGAGGCTGATTGAATGAGTGTTTTTCGTAGGGGTGGAGAAGCTTTGGACAGGACAGGTAACATGTCCCCATGTTTGACTAAACGAGGAGGCAGCCTTTCCTTTTCTTTCCTTGGGTTTTAGAAGAGGGATGTTTTCTGGAGGGTGACATCTTTGAGTCTTCAGCACCAAAAACACTGATACCCCTACTCGGTCACAGGCCTTTTTTATACTGGACCGCGTCGCCACTGGTTGTCTTTACGGCGTATCAACTTCAGGACAGGCATGACACGTCGTGCAGGGGTACGTAATGGACTAAATCGAGCCAGTTGTTGCTTGGACAAATCCAGTAAACTTTGTAACATGCCCGATCTTTCTTGAACTTTGATTTTGGGAGAAGGTACTTTGTGAGCAGCGGCCACTGCCAATAAATTGGAGGGTCCTGCCACTGGGGAAGTTCTTGGGGTCATCAACGGAGAAGTTCTTGGTGTAATCAACGTCTCCAAGTACTCTTCAGTTCTTGGTGTCATCAATAGAGAAGTGAATGAACCTGAGGCTACCGGAGACGCGGTCACCGCCTTTGCAGGTCGTCGTTTGCGAGTGCAAGGTTGCGTCCTGGCCGAAGTGCCTCTCTTGCGACTAGTTTTCTTCTGTTTACTTTTCTTTTTCTGGGGACTTTTTCTCTGTTTCTTTTTCTTAGGGCTTTTCTTTTTCCGGGGTGGTGACTGGTAAGAGGAGGGTCCCGCCACTGGAGAAGTTCTTGGAGACACGGGTCTCCTTGGGGACTTGGCCTTGGTACCGTGGCTCTTTTTCTTCTTCTTGGAGCTTCGTTTGACTTTTTTCTTGGGGAGAAGTTTGGGAGCATTAGGATCCCATCTTAAGAGAGAGCGAATGATGACCCCTCCAAGAGTACCTCTCCCTCCAGGTTTCAAAATGATTTGTTTTTTTGGTTTGAGTGTCGATGCGGGGATCGGCCAGTTGGGTCAAAGCGACTTTGTTTCGATCAAAAAAGCGTTTGGTTTGATGAGGAATCTGAATGATCCCTTATAGTAATTGACGTGCTGTCACCGTGAACCATCTAAGACTTCTTTGAGACTAGCTTCTAATACACGAGCCCATATTTGTGGATTTTTTTCTCGACTGATGCCATACAAGGCACGAATCAATTTGACGGGAAGATGCGACTGAAGGGACGTCATGTTGACGCTGTGTGAGACAGACGAAAAGTGTCTGAGGTTTTTATAGATTTTTTTGTTGAGTGAAGTTAAGTCGAGGACGGAGACGTGTACAGGACAGGCCCTCCGTCTTGGCACCAGTGGTGAAACAAGTGGGTACGAAATCGCAAATCATCGGGGGTCGTAGGTTTCAAATCGACGAGTAAATAGGCGTGTGGAGTTTGAGTGGCATCGTCGTACACCTGAGTCAGCCAAGGCGTTCCTAACTGTTTGGCTAAGACTTGCACTTCCGATTTATCTCGAGGGCTTTTAAACAAGACCACGTAATGTGCATTGAGACTGATGGTGCGATGGGCTTTACTTTGTTGAAACAAATTTTGGGTGATGTAAACGACACTGGCATTACGATGATGCCCTTTGCGCGTGAACCACAGTTTAATTTCTTCTTCGTCTTCTCCTAACATGTCGTCGAAAATGAGCAAATGGGTTTGACGGGAGTCAGAGACGATGCCGTCGTCTTCTTTAGGAATGCCTTCCACAAACACGATGGAATCGCCTTGACTTTCTCGCAAGAGGCTGTACGCCGATTGCCACTCTTTGTAACACCACACTATGCGCTGAGGTGGTCGATCGATCAAATGCTGTTTATGTTCGATCAAACGTTTGACGAATTCGGTTTTGCCTGAACCGCTAGGTCCAGCAATGAGCATGTTAAAGAGATGGCGAAGATACAAAGCCTCCCAACTGGCACGATCTAAGTGTTCGTCGATGACTTTGACAGTGGAGGAAGAGGGAGCAGAGACAGCAGAGGTAGCCATAGTGTTAGGAAACTTGTCACTTGTGACACGAAAACAGACAAGACAAGAGTTTATATACTTTTTCAGGACACGTTTATTGAATGTTTTAAACATGAACACGAAAGACAAAAATACATAAAAGCCAAATAGTTATGTACAGCAATAAAAAACACATCAAAACGATCAAAGTGGAATATAAACAAGTGTCTGTACAACATGTTTTGGGTAATGTTCTGACCAGTTCTATAGGGGGTATGGTCACACAAGTGTCCTCCCGAAAGGGTCTTTCAGGCATGTCCACGACAGTCCTGTCCTGGGTGACGGGTTCTTCTGGTACTGTCACTAACACAGGTTGAAAAGTAACTTTTTTCCTTGAACAACTCTCGTGCATTCTGGGCCACTTCTTGGGTCCAAGCCTCAAAATCCCATTCTTTCCAGGCATGGACATCTGTCCAATGGGGGTGTAAGTCACAAGCTACACACACATCGTCATACACGTCTTGGGTAGCTAAAAGTTGACGAATCTTTTTTTCCCCTAGAGGTCGAGAAGTATCCAGATGAAAACGCAAGGCTTTGAGCAAAAGGAGTCTTTCGTGACCATTTAAGGCCATTTGGGTGGTAAGTACTGATCGTAATGAGTCCACAAGGAATCGGCTGGTAAACGAAATCCTAGAAAACAAGTCACTCAGACACACACCACTTGTCGACCCAAATTGAATGGATTCAGTTCTTCTAATAATCGATGATAATGATCCACGGTTTGAATATGGTCATTGAGTTCCTTCCACGGAATCTGTTCAATTACATGTGACATAAGTTATGGCATGGCAGCCTGTTTTTATAGTCTCTTTGTTTCGGAAATAATACACGTACTTTCTAGCCAGAGATCTTCGTTCTCCAGTGGGGAATCTAAATCTTGCATACTGTAACCGAAACGTCAGAGTTTGTTTAGAAGTTTCCTCTTCCGCTAAGTAGATTCCACGTAAAATATGTTGGCAATCCTTTAACTTGTCTTCCTCAATGCGTTGCACTAGGTGAATCTCGAAGTAACCAAAATGATGAACACGTGGAAGTATTGAACAAGGTCTGACCACTGAAACAATTTCTGACGAATCAGGTCTCTTATACCATTCAGGTACCAGTGGTTAAAGATCTGGTGACGTAACGGATGCAACTGTTCTTTACGTTTGACTTGTATTTTGACCAGCTCTCGGTAAATGCGTTCTATCAACTCCACAGGCAAAGCACGAATGTTCTCTAGCAAAGTATCCATGAATAGGTCATACTAAATCCTCTTTCTAACCAAAAAAAAAATGTACCGTTTCACACGCACATGGTTTTACTTCAGTGCCAAATTTAAATCGTTTAGTCACTAATTTACACATTACAATTCGTTCAGAAGTTTCCTCTTTCACTAAGTTGACATTGTGTAAAAGATGTCGGTAATTCGTTAACTCTTCCTCTGGAATTGGATCCAGTACGTTTACAATGTAGTAGATATAATCATCCATACCAAACCAATTCTTTTTATAACCAGGGGGACGTTGATCAATGTCTGTCCAATGGAACACTTTCAACTCAATCAGTCCTTGTATAGCATTCAGGTACCAGTGGTTCAAACACCGGTGACGTAACGGATGCAACTGTTCTTTACGTTTGACTTGTATTTTGACCAGCTCTCGGTAAATGCGTTCTCTCAACTCCACAGGCAAAGCACGAATGTTCTCTTGTAAAGTATCCATAAACAGATTATGGTAAGTTACTTCAATGTCTCGGTCCCACTAAGGGTAAGTACCGGTAATGACAATTCGGTGACCATCGAGCATGTTCTACGTAGGCCGAATCTTGTGGTTCCCAGTGGTGAAGTGACACACCGCAACTGAAGCACTTGACTTTATCTCCTTCGCCCAAGTAAAACAATCCGGCACTGGCTAATTCTTCGGGGGTCGGTGCTCCCAGATACTTAGGCCATTTTCCTTTGAACGATTGAAGACGATTTTCAAAGTCGCAGTATTCCGACAAACGTACAGGGAACGAATATTCGTCTTTCACAGGTTCGTTTCGATGAGCGTTGGGTGACATGGACAGGAGTTTGCTCAGGGCTGGATGACATCCGTTGGGGGATAAACGTGAAGGTGAAGATCCACCTTTAAAACGAAACCAGTAAAGTGTCCAAGAGGACGAGCGGCATCGCTTTCGCATCCCTCAGGTTTGACACGCACAGCATCACTTTCCATGATAGGGGTAGCGAGAACAAAGTTCCCATGATGCTTTATGGCATCACTAAGGTCACAGCGTACAGCATCATTCCCATCGCAAGACTCACAATCGCATTCCACTTCAGAAGCCCCAAACTTGAATTGTGCCTTTCTAAACTTGTTTTGTGTTTCTCTGAAAGTATTCATCTTGTTCACTTGGTCTTGGTAGTCACAATGAACTATCAATCTTGCCTAGGGTTCCTTTTTATATACAGACCAATACCGGCGTGTCAATACGGCAAGGTGAAATGATTGGGAAGTCGCACTCGCTTCTGGTACACAATTTGATTGACTTTTTCCAAGGGTCGACTGACGATGTGGTAAGTGGGTAAACGTACAATCTTGTTGGGTTGATAGGTGGTCACTTTAAAGTGTTCATCCTCTCCAGATTGCAAGGCTTCTTTCAATACCCCAAAGTTGACCACACGACTGGTACGATAATTCAGAGTCAATCCTTTCACTTTACACTTCGTGTGCACTTCTCCTTGTGGGTCCCGGTATTCGTAGCCGTAATATTTTGGACCGCCACTGACGAAACTTAGAATCTTGTCGTCGGGATGCTCGTCTGTCCAGGCTCCTAAACGGTCTCCTTCGATGTCAGGGTGCTGTTGACTCGGGTATGGATGTAAATGCAACTGTCCGTGTCAAAGTACAGGACGCGTTCCCCTAACAGTTCTAAAGCTTCGTACAATTTTAAGCGAGCATGAGCTGTCACGTAAGCCGCAATGATGACATTTACAAAAGGGTCGTCTTGTACAAAGCCCAGATCTTCTTCGTAATTGACCAAGATCAAATCCTCGCGAACGACGTCCACGTGTTTCATGAATTTGGTTTTGTCGTGAATCATCTGAAAGTAGCTGGAAGGTTCTGTCAAATACTCCGTCTTGGGTAAACACGGACGTTGTGCCATTTTACCCCACAAGCAATTTAACATCCCTTTGGCAAACGATCGCCTGCCTTCGTTTTTCTCGATGTGATCTAAAGTAATGCCTTCTTGTGCCCAGTATTTCTCTTTGAATGTCTTTTGGTCTTCGATAGTATGACACCAGGAAGGATAGCCACTGGCTTCTTGTTACAGTTTCAAAAAGGCACCCACGTAGTCGGCGAAAATGCCTTTCTGCGTGGGGTCACCCTTGTGGTACTGTTGTGTCTTGGGAAAGTGACAAATTTCGTACACTTCTAACAGTTGATATCCCATGTCCAGAGCTTTGAACAATTCTACGCTGACCCAGGTTCCCGTCAAAGCCCGTTCTTCTTGGGTGTGCTGACAAGGCTGATCTTGGTTGCACGTTTCGGCACAAGTACGGCACAAAGGAAACATCAGTTTGCCTTGGCAATGGTGAGGTAAGACGGGATGGTACAAGTCCTTGGGAGGCAAAACTTTGCACTTGATCAAGCCTTCGTATTGTCAATGTTTTTCAGGTCGATGTGTTCCGTGTACAATTGTGGGTGCCCTGCAGGAAAGCGACAATATTTGCACACGTAGGGATACAGCGAACACACGTCCAAGTATTTGATTTCTTCTCCTTTCTCTTCGTCGGCTTGATACAGCAAACAGGTGGCATTGGTCCTTCCTCCGTACAAACTATCCCTTGGGCTCAGGGGGTCCATGAACTGGTAACTTTCCACGAGGCGTTTAAATTCGGGATCAGTTTTCAAACGGTGATTGTATTCGTGTTCCCACATTTCCACCACTTGGTATCCTTCCTGTTCTAACTTTAGGCGTCGCTGACAAGTGGCCTGGTACAAGTCTTCCATGGTTCGTTGTAAAAACTGATTTTTAGTGCCACGGTCAGTGTAACAGAGGGGACATCCGTGAAATAAGCAACCGTTAAACTCGTACACGATCTTGGGGTTTTCTAAGTCCCAGCCATCGACCGAATGCGTTCCGATGGTCTTTTCGCCCACTCCGTTGCGGGCATGCTGAATCCATTTGTCTTCCTTGTCGCACAAGTAATGTAACCAGCATAGGGCTTTGACCGAGTATTGACGTTTGACATAGTTGGTCGTTTGAGGACTGATGACAGCCACGGTGTTTTCAGGCATGAATCGTTGCCGGTACACTAAGGAACACGCTTTGGCAATGGTGCAAGCTTCTTTCAAAGGATCGACCCCTCCGTGTTCCATGAACAGTTCTCGAAATTTTCCACAGCAACGTCGTAAAATGTGCACGTCGGAACGACAATACTTTAACATTTCTTCCTGAGAGTCGAAAGGGTCCGAGGCGTGAGCCTGGTACCAAGCGTAGAAAGCTTCTCGTTGTTCGGTACACATGTTGTCAGGGTCGTAATAGTGAGCCTCAGGTAAATGGGGTAGAACGGCGTGTTGATTGGCTTCCGTATTGAAAAAGTGTGGAAAGTACCCTTTAGCCATTTCTGTCATTCCAAATGTTTTAGGCATTCGGCTCAAAGGCATGGCCAAGTAACTCATGGAATCTTTAAACTGTACTTGTCCCACTTGCATGAAAATGATTTTGGCTCCGTTCAAAGTGCCTTTAGGACGCTCGGTGCATTGTTCCGTATAGTATCTCAAAAGAAACTGTCCATCGTATCCGGAGAAATTGTGAGCCATCACTGTGGCATGACAATGACAATCTCCGTAACGTTCGATGTCCTCTTGGCTCCACGTCTTGTCGATGGGGTCTAAGACCCATTGTGCAAAATCGGCTAGCGTGTTCGGTCCCCGAAAGATTTTTTCACGCCCTCCGGGAATCTTACTGCAGTGAGGGCAATGACTGAAGATAGGTTCCTGAATGCACTTCTCGCACGCTCGATGAGCCACGCAGAAATTAGGAATGTGAATACCGGTCTCTTGCATGCATTCGAAATCGAAAAAGATGAAATTGCCTTTCTTCTTGTGTCCATCCTCTTTCTCTGGTTGGGATTGGTATTTTTGCACGTAGCATTGGTGTTCCAAGTCCACGATGCGGTGAGAAATGTGACATTTTTTCTTTCCTGAACATACGTGTGCCTTGGCACTAATGGTACGTATGCCTTGTCCACACGTAGGGCACAATCTCAGCAGTTGACAAGCACATTTCTTCTGTGAACCTTGCGTCTTCAAATGTTGTTGGTAACAGGCAGGGCTGACAAACGTGTGCAGACAAGCAGAACAATGCACTGGTTCTTGCCCTTCGTTCAGACAGGGTGGAGAGGCCAAACATCCTGAGCATTTCGATCCACTATGTTTGTGTTGTTCTCGATTGTTATAGCCATAGTCACATTTCTCACAGTAATAAACATATCCCAGGAATCCGGTGATACTGGTAATGGTATCGAAATGGTCATCGTGATAATAGACATGAATGTATTTTCCATCCTTAAAGTCTTTCCCTCGAAACAACAGCGGCCCACGCATTTCTTGATGGTGCACTTTCAAGGTGTAGCGTGGAGCTAGGACATCTTGCAATGTTTGCATTTCAGGAATGCCACAGGGTGTGTCTTTGGACCGGCCGGCTTGTTTCAACAGGAGTTCTGCTTCACTTCGTTGTTTGGCTCGGTCCGATTGTCGAATAGTTTTCCAGGCTCTTTTCCATTCTGCCGTGTCATTCTTGTTAGCATAGGTTCGTCCCACCACGATAGCCCTGGCTAAACACACCTGGTCTTGAGGGTTGTTAATTCGGACGAGACTCTTTTTGGTGCTGCGAAGGTCGTTCACCAATAAGATCTTTCTGCGGCCAGTCCCTTGAGGAGGAGAGACGTGTGTCATGTCCAATGTGGCTTTTCCATCGGTGATGTCAAATGGTCATTGGATTGTTGCACGTGTTAAATCTTGTCCATGACTTTGGAAGCGGTCAATTCTGCAGGGCTGCTAAACTCGATCCAAACAGGGGATTTCAAACCGTCGTGTTGTATGGAAAGTCTCAAGCGATCGTCTTCTTTGGGTTGACATTGTCGCTTGAGTGTGGTGAGTAAAGAATCCCACACCCCGGTGATGAACCCTTCTGCTTTCTCTAACGGTACTTCGGACTTGAAATCTTTAAACTTCACCATGTATTTGTAAGCCGTGGTTCTAAATTTTCTAGAGGAGCGCTTTTCTGTCTCTCGAATGTCATAGTACTTTTCAGAGTTAACTAAGGGTGGTGAACTTTGTTTAGAGGGTTTGGATTCTGGTTCACTCATGTCCTCTTCAAAATCACTGGCATGAATTTGTGCCAAGACTTCAGCTCTGGTACGAGGCGATAGATCACGTTTCTGCCTCTTACTTTCTTCTTCTTTCTTCTCAGATGAATTGGATCGTTTCATCTTGATAGCAAAACGTCAAATGACTAAAGTTTAAACACCATGGACTAATTTATATTCCTGGCAGACCAGCGTATATAAAAGGGTGTGTGTCTTGTCCTTTCACTATTCATTTCACTCTCTAACCGAGCACAACGATGGAAGAGACTACCCAAATCGAACATTTCATCAGAGCTTTGCGAGGGGTCATTAGAAAATTTTCTTCAGACCAGCCGACGGACTACTCTCCTTCCTTGCGAGATAAAAGTCAAGATACTTGCTATATCTGTCAGAAGAAAGGGCATTGGTCTTTAGAGTGTCCAGACCGTCAAATAAAAAAAAAGGGGCTAAAAGAAACAAAAGTCAAGATACCTGGTATTATTGTCAAGAAAAAGGACATTGGTCTCCAGATTGCCCAAAAAAGAAACAAGAGGAGTCAGAAGAAGAAAGGGGTTCTTCACAGGAAGAAGAAGAGGAGGAAGATAGCAGACAGGTGAAGAAAAAGAAACAGGAGAAGAAAAGAAGAAGGGAAGAATGTGAGGAGGAAGAGGAAGAAAAGACTGTGACGGTGAAGAAATTCAAAAAACAGAGAGAGTGAACAATGAGACAGAAGAAGTCTATGAACTTTTTAAAGTGATTTGTTGTGAATTGTGAATTGGATTGTAAATATTTATAAAAGAATAAATTAGATATAAAGGTAAGTGTCTTCGGGTTTTGATTTTAAATAAGAAGCTGCACTCACGCACTCATATACACGTGCTATAGGGGTAAAATGAGTTTTTTTTGAGTTATTGGCAATTGAAAGTGTATCTCTTTTCGAGAGACGTGGGTGGCCCTGAAAAGGACCTTTTTTGGTGTAGGGGTGAGTTTAAGCAATCAACTTTAACTGTCTTAAGCCTTTGCCACGGCCAAGGCCTACTTCTGGACTGCGTACTGTTGATGATGATGATTTGGTTGAAATCACTAAGGGTGGTATGGTAGGCTTAGTCACAGGGTTGGAGTGTTTAGCTCGGGAAGGTCGTATTCTCTTCGGTCGTGATAAAGAAGTCTGATACATTTGTTTCAGACTTCTTAACTCCGCTAAAACGTCTAACAGTACCGTGACCGTTTGATTTTCACCCTCTTGTTTCTTTGCTGCTGCTTCTTCTTCTTGTTGTTTTTTTTCTTACTTCTTCTTGCTGTTGTTGCTGTAAAAGAAAAGCTTGTTCCGCTTCCTTTTGTCGTTGTATAAATTTCTCCAATTCTTCTTTCTGTCTCTGTCTAAAATTCTCCACGTGTGGTAATGAAGGTGACGAAGGTTCCGGAACAAATTCTTGCGAGGTAAGAAAATCCACAAAATCCCAGTTCACCTCTTCTGAAAGTAAGTCCGGGTTCCCTTGTGTAGTTTCCACTGCTGGTGCACCCCAATTAATCGTTTTCTGAGATTCCGTCATGTTGAATAACTGTCGCATGGATTGACAGCGCACAGGCGCTAGCGAATCTATATAGACCACATGACGTCACAGACTGTTCTCTTCGGATTGGATGCGAGCTGACTGATGTTTGTAACGCGTGTTTGGATTGGTCAATGAACTCAATCCGTTTAAATCCTTCCTCTACCTATAAATAAGCGCAGTTCACTGCATTGATTCACCTGTTCTCGGCGCCTCAACATGTGGACCGACGTTCAATCTTCTACGCTTGTGTCTTCGATGATGTTCAGGACGGATATACCGATGTATGTCCGGTCCAAGCGGACAGTTGTCCATAGGACCACCACCAGCCTATGGATACGTAGGATTTACGTGGAGAGGCAAGGATGCCTCAAAAGAGTCCTGATTTACGGTCCTACAGTGAGGCGCAGCCTAAGAACAAGAAGAAGTCACAGATGCCCTTTATGTTTAGGGCATATATAAACCCAAAGGCCCTTTTCAGGGCCACCCACATCTCTCGAAAAGAGATAGACTTTCAATTGCCTACCCCATTTTTTTTTTTAAAAAAATCCCCTGTTCAATTCCCCTTGTCCCTAGACAGTCCCACGATTTATTCCCTATGTTCAATTCCCCTTGAGGCTCAACAGACCCAAGATTATTTTCCATGTTCAATTCCCCTTGAGGCTAAACAAGCCCAAAATTTTTTCCCATGTTAAATTCCCCTTGAGGCTCAACAGACCCAAAAAATTTTCCCATGTTAAATTCCCTTGAGGCTAAAGTGACCCAGGTGTTTTCGTAATGTTAAATTTCCCATTGAGGCTAAAGTGACCCAGGTGTGTTTTTTATGCTAATTCCCATTGAGGCTAAAGTGCCCCCACTCGACTACTATCATCGTTATCAACCAGCAGCAGCGACGATGACAACTATTAATCGTGGACTCGGACAAATCGGTGCGTAAACAACCACATTCGTGTCGACGATTAGGCTTCCCGTACATGGTAAGGTACTGAAATAAATAAAAAATAAACTGTGTATCAGGTCAGGCAGTGTGGGTATTGTGCAGTATCAATATTGATTCGTCGCAAATGACATTGGTTTATGGTGGCAAGCATGAATGACTTATGAATCGATGTGCACATATTCATTTGCAATATCTCATTTTTGTCATTTCGGTTTTTGATCTGTCTTCATAAATACGCATCGCCAACTTTCTTATTATTAGGTCCATACCGAAAGGTCCAATCAACTGCCTAATTCGATATTACAAGTTCATCATGAAACTACATGATACTTGAAACTTACATCATCTATCTTGGCAAATTTGTTTTATAATTTTGACAGATTTTGAAACAATTGGCCTAATATTAGTGGTCTTGGTAATTGAGATCTAATTTGGACAATCGCATCGTACGAAGGTTTTATTTGAGTGACAGTCAGAAGCTTCATTCTGAGTCAGATAACTGATTTAGAATCGGTAGCCTGATTACATGTACGTTTATATTCAGCATGGATGTATACTTTGTTTTTACTGAATGAACTGTACTTCAAATTCTGTGAATCGAATGTTTAATGACAGTGTTCAGCCTCGATGCGTTCTCGCAGTCTGGACCCAACTTTGGAAACTTGAGTTGACTTGAGGAAATTGGGTTTGTTTTTACGTTACATCAGATTTTTCTGATATATGATGGTTTACGGTTTTGATTGTTAGGCCAGTGGAATGGCTTAACTAGTTGGTCATGATATAATTTATGCCAACCTTTGAATGTTTTATTTGTGACAGCAATTCTGTATACAAAATCAATATATGTTTTGTTATTGATTTTTCTTTACCGTAGTCATTTATTTTTACATATGAATATTGCGCTTTTCGTTTAAAATTACGGGAAATCTCATTTCAGTTGCCAAATATGATTCTTCTCTTACTCTGTCGGTTCTGTAGCTTCTTGATATCAATACTAACTTGATTGCCATTTGAGCATCGGAGCTTAAACCAATATCACGCTTTAACCACAATTTTGAAATAGTAATTTTTGGGGGTTCGCAATAATGCAAAGTTTTGTAAATTCAAGGTATTCATTTGTAATTATTGTTTGCCCTGTTTGTCTGTGTTCAATAATTCTGCCTCTAATGAAGTCACAATGAGAGTCTCAAGCGCTTAGGCTCATTAAAAACAAGTTTTGCACCATTTCTTGTCAGTTATCTACATCCCCCATATATAGAAGGGATCACGTGTGTCAGCGATTGATTAAGATAAATGCAATTAACTGACAACGAACATCGCGAAACTAGTATCCTAGTATCTGGGTATATGTTTGTATTGACCTAGAAATTGAAGAGCCATAACGACATCTGTTATTTTATGTAAATGTATATAAGCGCAGATTATATCCAGGATATTTCATTGTTATAGTAGTCATAGGCTATTAAACAAATTTAGAGAGATTTGAAGCGTTTAGATAGCCTTAAGCTCTATAATTGGAAGCATTTAAATAGCCTGAAGATGGATAGTTGGACGATTTAAATAACCTTAAGATGGGCAGTTGGAAGCATTTAAATAGCCTAAAACATGGATAGCTGGAAGCATTTAAATAGCCTAAAACATGGATAATTGGAAGTATTTAAATAGCCTAAAACGTGGATAGTTGGAAGTATTTAAATAGCCTGAAGATGGATAGTTGGGCGATTTAAAGAACCTTAAGATGGGCAGTTTTAAGCATTTAAATAGCCCTAATATTGATAGTTGGACACATCAAAATAGTCGTAAGATGAATAGCTGGGAGCATTTAAATTGTTTTTTTTTTCTTCAACTATTACATTCTACATTTGTGATCTGGCTAATAGGTCTAATAAATATTGCATTGTCGAAAACAAGTAGAGTCTAAAACAAACGACTTTCCTACTTCAAAAACAGCGAATACTTTCTAAATTTAGTGAAATGTGCAGTTGATAGTTTTGAACGATTAGAGGTCCCCACTCTAGCGAACGAATACTTCAATGAAGATGTCAGTGAATGATTATACGTTGTTTGCGTTTCCACCAAGAAATTCAAAAAGCGCCATTTTTATTTTAGCAATATGAAAACACTATGTTTCTTCAAAGGATTCGAAAATTTGCATTCAGTAAGTAGTACCCGGTATTACAAAGATCAATCGAATTTCACATGTAAAAGAGAACCTATATATCAGTCCACTCCAGCAATCTCTGCATCTCACTGGTTTATGAAACATTGGAAATGTCCATGTCTCCAAAACGGACATAGTACGGTACTAAACCTAGGAACAGTGCGATTAGAAAGACCATTAAGAACGGTACAATGCAGTACAAAACGGCTGCTGCTTCAACTAGTTTGTGATCGTGAATATGGTTTAGGACTCGCAGAAATAAAATATGCTCACATGAAGAGATACTCTGACACCCCTTAAAGTGTCCGATTGCCCGTTATTTTTCCAGAAACGCTGTAAATAGCAAATCCGTTTTGGAACTACTCCATCATTATTATGCGCAAATCAATGAATAACATAGAATAACAGGTGCCTTGTGATGTGGGTTTGTTATGTATACGGATAAAAGCCTGACAATTGCGAGACTTAGATGTGATTTCAGGGACTAGTTGATGATAAGCTAAATCTAGTAAATGAAAAACATGTCTGATGTTGCTGAACTATAATAGTTTGAATTCTGTGAAATGAAAAGTCGATATGATTTCTGGAGAGGTATGTGTACATGCAGCGCAAAAGGAAAATACAAACTTGAAACATGACATTATTTATCTTTTATTATGCAATGTTTATATGTTTTTAAAAAAACATTTGTCATGAATGACAAGATGATGCTACGAAATAATTAGGGTATTTCATTGTAATCATTTAAAACACGATCATACGTGTTGTTTCATTCTCCAATTTCAAATTTGGTAAAATACAAAAGGTTAAAACCCTGGAATATAAAAAGCCTAATTCAGCAAGTTCTCCTCTAGATCTATATATACAGTAACAGTATTATAACAATATATGGTACTTTGTTAATTTTGGCATGTACGACAAAGACCCTTTAGCCATATCCTTTACATGAAAAGAATAAACATGATTCATCTTTCAAAAGGTCTGTACAAGAATTGTATATCTTGACTTTGAATTCAAATGAAAACCTTTTCATTGTGCCCGACTGTGCGCTTACGTTTTGCGTCTCACCTTGTACATAAAAATATTGAATACCTTGCTTAACTTTCAATTGTAATCACTTTGTCTGCATCATTCACAAATTCCATTAACTTTCCGTTCATATTTTGCTTCGTGGAGCATGATATATTTATTAGTTAAAAATAATATATATATATATATATATATATATATATATATATATATATATATATATATATATATATATATATATATATATATATATATATATATATATATATCTGAAGCTGCAGATGAAATAATTATCTCCTGAATCATTGTTAATAAATTACAAGCTATCCATAACTTATTCACTGTTGCAAACAAGGAAACGAGAATTACATTGTCAAATATTTGGAAGCTTCTGTTTGTTTCGATAGCCATATCCAAATGAATATATTATGCTGATAAGCTTCTAGTCTTTATCACTGGTAGTCTGGCTCTGCATCCTTGCAACAAGTGAAGTGTTAAGTTTTCTTTATGTGCTTCCAGAAGGTCTTGCATCTAAAACCATTTATCATCCATAATGGAGTCATTGTGATCAAATGCCATAAAAGAAACCTACTTCGTATTCTAATCATTCTGTCAGCTGACTATTACATGAGACACTGATTGTTGCCACAGTACGATTCGACCCTTTTAGCGTGCTCAAACCATTATAGTTAAAGTACGTTTTTTGTTTATTTCAATAATAAAATGAGTGAATTTCTACGTTAAAGTCTCGGAATAAAATCAGTCATCACCTTGAATAATGCGTTTTTAATCTAAAGAGTCTGATATAGTTTCAGGAATCTGAGCCATTGTTGGCCACATATTAGTATCCTTAGGCGAAGCTAGAGAAAATTGGTTCTGTTGATGATAATATTGCATACAGTTCCAAGAATCTATTTTCCAAGTCAATATAAAACTTACCTCCTTTACTAGGTGTAGCAAACATACGCACTGCTAGGTTTGAGATATTGTTAGTGGCCGTCTACTCTTTAAAAGACAGCGCTCAACAGCTTAAAATGATATTTTAAGCAATAGCCGTGCAATGAAATAATCAAGTACTTCATCAAATACAATACAGTTTTGAAATTAATTGTAAAACTGAATTCAGCATTTTGAACATTTTTAACGCAGAAAATGTTGTCGCCAAATTATAACTTAAGGACTTAAGTTTCATTACCCAATCTCTGCTTAGTTTGCTGTTGGATATTTCGTTCTAGATTTGTTTTGGTTCATTAACTGGAATCTTGTTCACAATGAGCTCTTTTTATCTGACATTTCCTCTTTATATCCTCATGACCAATTTCGTCCCCATTTTGGTTTCTTTTGTGAAAAGAAAAATGAAACCTTGATTGTTTTTTGTTTTAGTTTGCATATTGTGACTTTAAAATATCTAAAAACATATATATAATTTTTTACACTTTTGTGAGCTTTTGTTTTGGCTAGAAGAGTGAAAAACACTAGCATTAAGATTTTTTATTTATCCATTTCTAGACGTGTATTTTAATAATACTTTTCATAAACATGCATGAAATTTTATTTAATGTTTTCACGATATATCACTTGTGTTAGAAGCTTGAACATGTTTTATCTGAGTGGAGAATAATATTTAAATCCTCATACCCTTTGTTTTGAAGCGCTTCATGTTCTTATTGTGGATTTAGGCATAATGTTTTAATAATTCTCTTAAACGGTTTGATATCTAAATTCTCAATTAATTTTTGTTCTTGATATATGCATATGTTAAAATAAAATATGAAATACAAATGGATTAGCTGCATCGGTTTAGTGCCTTGATGTCACAATATAACGTTAACGAATACACCCCACTGTAGTAACACAGTAAGATCATTACCGTGAGGTTTTTAATACTGCAAACACTGATGCCTTTATTTGTCATTTGACGTGATCACTGAATTAACCTCTGGTGAATCACCAACCATAGGATTAATTAATATTCCAATCGGGAAGCAGGCTACAAAATCAACTTCAAAAAAGTATAAATAACAGTTCTTAGGGATAGTGTTGGCGATGATCGTTCATATATAATATCCATGGATACTTATATTCCCTCACCTTATTAGCGAGGTTTTGTTCATTTCCTGTCGGGAGACTAGTAAGCGCATATTAATCACTATTTTTCTTAGAAAATGCCCCACAGATAGCAATTAGGAAAGCTCCTAATGTTGTCGTTACAGAAGTGCCGCCTATATAGTAAATTGCACGTATGTTTGGGCGTGATAATACAAAGAACATGGCAGGATTTTAATTCCCATGAAACAACCTTCTCATCTGAAATGCTTGCCACATAAATCCAATACTCTCGATGGAAAATAAAATGATATTGGAGAGGTTGGTTGTAGTTATTCATGTTCTTGGAATAAGGACAACTGCGGTAATTGTCCAGTGCATCCCTTCAAAATGACGCCCGTCAAGCTTTCTTAAGTATATTGGAATGTAAAATCATTTTTCATAAATAACATTCTGACCCTTTGGCCTTTATCTCTTCTCTTAAAGACAGAAGGCTTTAGATAAAAGTCGAGTTATTTAACAGGAACGAAACCTTTAAATCAGATGTGTGTAACTGCATCAGGAATATACATGCCAAATATGCCATGTACGGCTTACCTTCATCCTTAATGTTTACTTTATTCTTTTTTTTAACTTCGATGATGATTGTAATTTTGTTAAAATTCTCAGTGGCGGAGCGAGGTTTCCAGGCACTCGGGGGCAGTGTTCTTTAGTGGCTCCCCTGCTTTGACACAGAGAGCAGAACAGTTAGCTGCCAACCTCCATTCTCCCGCCCCCGCCAGATAAATTTTGTCTGCATAAAAACCTCTCTTTCGCTTGGTGCCCGGTCGTAATTGCACCGGCTCCCACCCTGCCCCTTCGCACCGCCACTGAAACTTCCAACGACCACGTATATGATAGCAGAAAGTTTGTATAGTGTCACCGTGTTGAATATACGAAGTGTAGATGTTTTGTAACAACCGGGCATGAATTTAACGGAAAAGCAATTCGGAAATGCTTTGGTTCATTGCTTTTACTATAACCGTGTCACTTCGTCAGCTCTCGTGTTCACAGTGCAGATTCAGAAGTTTCAGATAGCTGTGATTCCTTTAGTACTTTTTATAAAATACTTTGTTACGTATCTGTTCGTATGATAATATTATAGACTTGAATTGGAGACTGGAAGAAAGTTTCAGTGTCAGCGCGAGGAGGAGGGGCGGGGAGGGGTGCAACTGCCGCCAGGCGAAGGGGATCATTTTTGCAACAGAAATTTTGAAAGCATCTCACCTCACCTTACCTTGGAGGTTTTATTCCATTTATCAGCTGAGACTCGTTAGGAGTAGCTGTAATATCAGTGTAGTTAGAAATAGTCGCCTCTGTAGTTGCACACGTATTTACGGGTAACTTGAACATGTGCAGTTTGAACATGAAGAAATTGTGGGGTTTAAACCGAAGCAAAGAAACTACAAAATCTTGGGACACTTATAAATACCCTATTTTATTACTGAAAGTAACAAGAATTTTAAAGATCTTAGTTTTATACCTTATTTGTTAGCTGACGGTTATCATAATGAGGTCACATGATGTACATCAATGGCTTCCTCTGTTTGAATAGATCAAATATTGTTTCTTTTTCCAACAAGGAAAGTTTTAGCAATTGTTGGCTTTATATGATATGATATGATGACCGTTACCATGGAGTTTAGTAGAATCATTCTTCCGAAATCATCGTTTTCTGTCCCCAAATCTTATGATACATGTTTAGGCTCGAATAAACAGAAAGAGTGAATACAACAAGCTTTGAAAATATAATAAATAATTTATTTCCCTGGAAAAATACTGTAAAAAGAAAATCAGAAAAAATTACGGTTTCCAGAATCAAATCCAAAAATAATCCAAGAATAACCCACGAATAAAATTTTAGAGGTCCTAATAAAGAAATGTTCTAATGATTTCAAGTTCGAGTCCCCACGAAGAATCCAAGATGGAAGGCGATGACGTATTCTGTAACTTGTACTGTGTTGAAGTCTACAGTTCCTTGTAGAAACACAATAATTAATCCTCCGGTCTTGGAAATCTAAATAAAATTTCAAGAAATATCTCTGTTCAAGAACTTTGTATGAGCACAAAATATTTCCAGAGAAACGCATCATTTTATGGAATCCGAAAAATTAAAATAAAACTCAAATACGCAAAACTTCAATACTGGTCACAACAGAAGAAAATAAGTTGATATCAAGTGTTTAAAAGCCCCAAAACTCTCTGAGATCTTTCTAAGCATCAATATTAATACTGAGTATTTCGCAATTTTGGAAATGCCTAATTGCGAAATAGAGGATCATGTGATCATGTTTACATATAAAATCACGTAACTCCTGTATGTCCTTGATAAGAACCAATCATTTTACTCCGATAAAAAGTTGTTTACTTTACCCTCAATCAAGGCCAACTCAAAAATAGAAACAGTTTTTCTATTATTAGGTACTTAAGGAAAGATTCGGGTCAAACTGAATTTTCTGGAAAATATAAAATTCCTTGTAGACAAAATTGCATTACACTGACATGTAAAGAAAATAAAAAGATTCCAAAACCCCACAAACAATCAAATCAAATCAAACACAAATTAAATCAAAGATAAATTAAATCAGCTATACGCAACAGAAAGCTTAAATTATATTTTAACAACAAGGAAAACTATACAATTGTTCTCAAAACGTCCACGCCAATTATTTATACACTAATCAAAGCAAGGTTCTTTTTCCCACTTTTCAGGCTACAGGCCACGTTACATAAAACATTTATAAAAATGTCTAAACATGCCACATTATCTAAATTATTCAGTTTGGCAGAGCATTGTAGATACTGAAGATCAAATTAAAGCGTTAAGAAAGGTATTATTCCGTACATTCTAACATCATGAAATCATTGTCTTATTCCATCAGTTCCGTTCCTGGTATATGTATTGTCAACTACATATACCCGGAACTGAACTGATTTAACATTGCATATTCCAAGAAAGGTGCTGATTTGATATTATATATATATGATTGCCAAATATAACGTACTGGATACTATACGAAACAATGGTATAAAATCAATGAAAAATATGGATATTCTAAATAGTATGTTATCAAGTCAATGACAAATATAGATATTATAAATAGAATGGTATATATGAGCACCCATTCGCAACATGATTTACTGTTTTGCTTAATGAATGCCCTGAGAGATGGAGGTTCACCATATAGCAAGCTTTATTGCTGTCGTTTAGTTATTTAACCTTCGTCTGCCATGCTAGATGGTCAAGCCTACTTTTCTACAATTCAAATGCATTTGCATTATAATTCTACATCATATTAAAGAGTTTGCAGTTAGCATTTAATTATGAGCGACTGTCATTATTAGCTAACAAACTCACAAGAAATAGAGAATTTATAGAAGTAAAATAAAAGCGGTCATAATAAATTGCTGACAATTGTGATATTTGATTGCAATTTACAAATGCTTCACACTCACACACACACACACACACACACACACACACACACACATATATATATATATATATATATATATATATATATATATATATATATATATATATATATATATATATATATATATAATAGAGATGGAGACACATCAAAGGAGAGAGAGAGAGAGATTGGAGAAAATAAGTGGCAAGAAGTTTGAATCAGTATTCATCATCATTTCATCAAGAACAAAATGAAATTCTTTTTTTGAACGTCACTTAGAACAATCTCTATACGAGAACGGATAAATTTACTATTTATACTCTTTCAGCATTATATTTATCTGAGACTCTTCTCAAATTCTCATAATTAGTAAAACCGTCAACAGACAGGGCATTCATACTTGTGTGAATCTTCTCCATGTCACAAAATTGTTTGGATCACTAGACGTCGATGTGTGTACTGTACTGTTTGGACCTCATCTGTCAACTGGGTGTAATACTATGTGTTCACTGGCCTGGCAAGGAAAGATGAATACGCTGAAAATTCTTCGTGTTCAGAAATTTAGGAAAGCATTTTTGTTTCTCAGTGCCAGTTGGGAACTTCCCAGAAAATGTTAAAGACCATCCAAGAATTCAGTTGTCAATTATGCTTCAACAACACCAAGGTGGACAAAGTGAATGATCAGCGGTTGCAAATGTTCCGTGGTAGAAGACGGAACGTGAAACACATTGCTGCAGCACACACACCGACAAAACTATCAGACTGGCATCTGGACGTCGATCCTCGAGAGTATTCTGACACTCTTGATCCCACCGGAGAACATAGCTGAATAATAAACGAACTAAGAAGTCTTGTTTTCCAATGGATGGTTCTCTGACCCCAGAGGGCGTCCTTGATCTGATGTCAAGCATGTGTTCTGGAGCTTCCGAGCCACACTGCACATGCATTTTGATCAATTTCAAATGCACACCGTCCTCAAGTATGGCTTCTGATGATGATAAGCTGAATTTGTTTTACGCAACAGATTGGTGTGAAAGTGACGATGTCCAGAAATACATTCGTATTTTACAAAGTTATAATCATACTTTCAGAATACAAATTAATCACTTGATTATCTATATTTTTGTATGCATTGTATTGGAAAATGGTGCATATTTTAAGTTGTTATCCCTAAAATCTATATTACCTATGGTACAAATCCCTACAAACTATGATCACCATGGCTAGAATTTGATTCTGAACAACAATTCAGTTAACTGTATATACTTTGGACAACCGATTCGAACCTAGTGGCTAATGTCGGAGATATATCAATTCGGGTGAGGAAATTGGTGGTCATTTTGAAATATAGCATTTAGCTACGACTCGGGAATCTCCATCAGATGATTCCAAACAGTTCATTCATCAGGCTAACTGAGAACAATAGCGTCTTTTAGTCACTCAATTTGATGCCACATCTTGTCGGGTTCATGGACTGGTTATGCTGTTCTTCAATTTAGAACCGCCTTCTACATAATAATCGTTCCTGTCACATTCGTAAAGAAACACTGCATTTATTAATAAGCTTGGTCACATTTTTCAAGATACACTACATTTATGTATAGACCATAACTACACGGAGAACATGACAGTATAGTTCATTTGTAACATTGCCTTACTTCAAAAATGACATGTAAATGTGAAAAGAACTAGTGTTGTTTCATACATCATGGCAGGAGCGTTGATTTGCGTTGTAACTAAATCGTTGTACAGTGCGTTGTAATGAAATTACATTCATAAAACAACAACAAAAAAATTGAGTTACTCTCTATCTACATAAATTGAGGAGCCATGATTTCTTTTATGGAAAGTATTGAAATTGACCACTGGTCTTGACAAAATTTCGAAAATAGAAAATCATTTTGAAGCAGTGTAGTTAGTTAATTGAATTATAGAGGCTTGCGCACAAATGTACATGTGCCTCTGGCTTATTCCTGCACCGCAGGATGATAATTGATCCTGAATGAAGGAATCAGTGCCTCATCCCTCAGGCTTTTATACCCTCAAGGGGTGCTGTTAATTTAGCCGTCAGGACACAAGTGGAAATAGACCCAACCCGCACTTATTTATAATATTTAATTAGTTCTGCTTTACTTGTTTGGTCGAAAGGGAATGGCACCTACACTCACTCTTATTGAAGTGTGTTTTGTTGGAACATTTATGCGCGCATTGCACGCCGGAATTTGGTGTCCGGCCGAGGCAAGGGAGGAAAGGCGCGGAAAGGCTGATGTCTGTCTACAGTAGGTGTCCCCTGGCTCCAGGTTGGTGTCCACATGTATATTTTGAATTTTGATTTACTCATATTATTTGCCAAAAGAGAAACGTAGATTATTCTGTGCTGCCTTTTAATGGTTAGTTTAGAGTAGGTAAGTGGAAAGAGAAAAGAAAATTTTTTTTTTTTTTTCTTCAATAATTTTTGTTAATCGATATTTGGTCATTAGGTGGATGTTTAATTGGGGGGTTCGGGTTAATGGTAATGTTAGGGTTAGGCGGATTTCTTTGCTGAATACTCAGGTCACTCTAGACGTATCAAAGTCGCCCGTCCTAACTGTCTTACCTGACGGTTTGTTTGGATTTTATTGAAAGGGGTACAGGTATTTTGGGGGTAAGGCGGGTTTCTTTATGAATTCTCATGTCACTTAGACATATCAAAGTCGCCCGTCTTAATTGGTTACCTGGCTGGTTTATTTGGGGTTGGTTAAATCCTATTTGTGAGCCCGGTTGTTTCAAGGTAACTTAATATCTTACGATTTGTTAACTGTTTGTTAGAATTTGTTTGGTATAGGAAGTCTGAATATGCATATGGGGATCCAGTTTCTTTTAGAGCTCTTTGAAAGTTGTTTCTTGCTATCTGGAGTTTAGTGCAAACATTGAATACATGAATTAGGTCTTCCACAGTGTGACAATTGTGGCAGTTAATGTTTACTGTTTTGGACTTATGTATTTACCAAAACTGCCTGCTAATCTGGTTTTCCATGTCATTATGCGGTTAATGAATTTTTGGTCTACACTTTTACCCTTGGGTGGTTTGATGGATTGGTCTACTGTTTTTAGGATTGAGTGCAGTTTCCTACCTTTGGAGATGGAATTCCATTGTTCCTGCCATTTTTGGTTAATATAGGATTATAGGTGTTTACGAAGCATTGTGCTTTCTGTAGAGCTAAATCTAAGTGTGGCTGGATTGGGGTCTCCTAATTTAACTTAAGCGACTTTGTCTGCTTGTTCATTACCAAGGATTTCTAAATGCGATGGTGCCCACAAAAACTCTACTGTTTGGTTCCTTGTGGATAATTCTTTGAGCATGTGGTAGGCCCTGGCAAGAAAGAGCTCTCTTGATCTTGGGATTTTTAACTGAGTTTATTACACTAAGAGAGTCACTAATAATGACAGCTTTTGGGATGTTACTGTCAGTGATCCATTTGAGTGATTCAATAATTGCCCAGATTTCTGTGGTTAAATAGAGCAATGACATAGTAGTCTGGTCCCAATTTGAATGGTATAATTTGGGATAACTATTGCAGCTGATGTTCTTGTTGGTTCAGTTGTTTTGGTTCCATCTGCGTAGACTTTAGTGAATCCAGGGTAGGTGGTTTGAAGTCATTTATGATTAGTGTTTTTAGTTTGTTCTCTTGTTCCAGTTTGTTTCCGTATTCGGTGGCCTTGGTGTTTGTCCTTGGGTTAGTTTGCAACCAAGGGGTTTCGTCAGGTGGGTTGGTATATTCTTCCTGTTGCTCAAGGATTGGGAGTATTTCCCTTAGCTCTAGGACTAGTTTGCCGCCTGGTATATTTGGAACTAGTTTGTATCTAAAAGTAATATTTCATCTGCATGGATATTGTTGCTGCTCATGTTGGAGAAATGACAGGCTAGCATATCGGCTTTTAGTATTGGTGGTAGCACCTCTTAGTTTGGGGATTTTGTAGGTTGTTTTTCCCCTGATGGTTTTAATTATATCCCAGACTTGTTTGGAGTTTGAATTTAAGTTTAGTTTGAAGCAAAAGGACTGCCAGGATATGTATTTCGCTAATTTTATGGTTTATTTAAGTACTTTTCTTTTTCTTTGTAATGGAGGAAGTCTATTGAGTCTTTTGTATGTTTATATTTATTTAGGGCTCTTTTTTTTCCTTATGTGCTATTCTGCATTCATCACTCCACCATGGTACTGCCTGCTTATTATGGGAATTTATGGATTTTCGGATGCTTAATTTGGCTGCATTGACGATTGTACTTATTATATTATCATGGTAAATGTTAATATCATGGTTTTCTAAGTCTTTAGTGTTTATAGTAGCTAACATGTTTTTAAACTGATCCCAATCTGCTTGGTCATATTTCCATCTGGGGTGGGGGACTTCAGTGGGGGTATGTTGAGTTTTTATTTGGAGGGTTATGATAATTGGGAAACGATAGCTACCTAATGAATCTCCTTGATCTACACACCAATTAGTAATTTGTGCTATTTTAGGGGTGCTTATGGTTAGGTCTATGGCTGAGAGGGAGCCATCCTCAGGTCTTAGTCTGGTTTTTGACCCGTCATTGAGTATGACTAGATTACATTCAGTTAACCATTCTTCGATCGTTTTTCCTCTTGTCTTCACTATTTCTCCCCCTCCCCCCATAATTCACTGTGTGCATTGAAGTCACCACAGATGATTAAATTGTTGGAAGTGTTGTTGGTAATTTGGCGGAAGGTGGTTAAGTTGACTGGGTGGCTGCTGCCTCCTGAATCGCATATATTCATAATTTGGATGTTTGTGGTGCCTGTACATACTAATATTGATTGTATTTCTATATTATTGCAGTTATTTTGGGCAAGTGGAACTGGCAGTGTTTCAGAATAAGTTATAATTTCTATGGAAAACATTGCCAGGCCGCCTCATTTTTGACCATTGGGGCAGTGTTTAAATTTTCCAGGGGAGTATCCTTGTATTTTAGGTAGGCGATTTAGATTTTCAGTTAGGTAGGTTTCTTGGAGGAAGATAATGTCCGGTTTGGTGGTTATGTTGTTAAGTTTGTGTTGTAGCTCTGGGAGATTTTTAATTAATCCCCTACAGTTCCATTGCGAAATAGTGAGTTCATTTTTCCTTGTATTATCCATGGTGGGTGTTATCTACTATACTGGAGTCCCAGTAGCCTATCTGGGTGAGCATGGCCATAAGAGTAATCAGCATATGACTTATGGGTGATGCGATTTATTACTGTTTATTAGTTCTTTTATCATTTCTTTTATTACGGGTGTATTATCTTTGAATGAATGGTTTGTGTTTATCTTGCTTTCAGGGAGGTTATGTGTTTGAGCTGTTATCTCCTGGGGGGGGGGGGTCTGTTTGTGTGGTTACTGTATATAATGCGGTTTTGATTTTATTTTGGGGTGTGTGTTTTTGTGGGTTGGTATTTCTGCTAGGCCAAGGTTGGTCTGGGCGGTTGGATGCTTTGCTTGTTTCAGATTGTTTAAGCAAGTGATTGGGTTTATTTGCTATAATTTTTGCTGCTGGGTATTTTAATTGTTTGGTGTTCATGAGTTCTATGATTAGGTTTTCTTTCAATGTATATTTACATTCTGCTGCTCTGGGTTCCCTGCAATTTAGGCATTTAGGTTTATGGGAGTGACATGTACCTCTGTGTTGACCTCCGTAGTGTTGGCATCTCGGCTTGACGCGGCATTTGAGGACATAGTGTCCTTCATGTTGACACTGAGTGCGGAGCCGGGGTTTGTTGATAAAGGATTCTAATCGGTGTCGCACTCCGGATGGGCCTAGTTTGAGTAATGTAGGTAATCGTTCAGTAGCTTCTATTACTGCTTTAGAGGTTTCCTGACCTTTAGAGTTTTTGAGTCGGTATGCATTTGCGAACTGTGTTCCATTTACTTGAAGTTTTTTTAATAGTGAGTCGTTATTTAGGTCCTTGTTGTAGCCTTTTAGTGTTAAGACTTTCTTAAAAATTGTTGTTGGGGTTGGCTTGGGAGGATCGTGTATGGAGTTCGAGATCAACTGAGGCTTGGGGGTGTTGTGTTAGAGGTAGTAGGGATGTTTGATCGTTTTTGTACTTAGTGGTGTTTGTTTACTTTAATTTTGATAGGCCCTATGTTCAATTTGTAGAAATGTATCCACTTGGTTGAGGGTACTACATTGGATTATTAAATAATTTAATTTTGGTCTAATCAGTTTAAATTATCCCTGGTGTGCTTTAGTAAGGGTTGTAATTATACTGTTTGTGCTCAAGTTAAGTAGTTGGCTGCTTCTGCTACTTATATAGAGAGTATATTCAATCGAGTGGAATTTGTGTTTCACATTTGGTATTGGGGTTGTTGATCGTTTGGTATTGTATTTTGGGTTCCAATATGGTTATGGTGGTGATGGTTTGTGTTTTATATTTCATTGGTCCCTTACCCTTTCGTATGTATGTCTGATTATTTTGGGTTACTTGTTGTATAGGTTTTGCGGTTTCATCCTGTCTAGCTGAGTTGAAAGTTTTGGTTTTTTCTTTAGTGGAGTGGTTGGTTTTTTGTAGTTTTTGGTGCCTTAGGGTGGTCAGGTTTGGTGGTATTGTTTGGGGAATATTGGGAGTTTGTTCCCTTCTTGGTTATTATCCCTGATGGGCCAGATTGTTGGCTATTGTGAATAACTTCTTTCTTAGTTTTGATTGGTGATGTTTTTTGATGGTTTGTGGTTATGTTTTTTGGGGGTACTTGGTTTTTATTTTGTTCAATTGGGGTATGCAGTGGTATATGAGTCTGTTTGTGCTGATGTACTGGCTTGAGGTTGGGGGGGGGGGGGCTTAAGGTAAGGGTTCCATTGAAAAGTTCGCTCCATAACATGGGAATAGTGTCATCGAGTTCACATTTGTATGAAGCATTTGGGTCTTTAAAGTAGACTGGAGATTCCATATAGTCTGTGGTTTGTTTTTTTTGGTTGTGGTAGGCTGGTAGGGGTCTTAATTACGCACTTTTGTTTTTTTTCAACTGCCTGTTGGATGGATTGATTGTTGTATTGTTTAACATTGCCTAATTTTTTTGTGATGGGGGATTTTGGTGCCCTGAGATTGCTATTGTGGTTGGGGGTTTCATTTGGTCTATTGGTTGGCGAGTGTGTTTTGTTTCCTACTTAGGTTGTGTCTGTTTTTAGATGCATCCTTTAGTTGTGACATTTTGTTTGCATAATTGAATTTGAATAATTAAAAATATGGATTAAGTTGAATTGTTGATTTCCTACTATGTTAATTAATTTTGAAAGATGCATATTAATAGGTAGAATAGTAGAAAGGGTGGCGTAATTCTCTTAATGGCAGAAAATCTATGTAGAGATTTGTGAGTGCTTACAAACTTACTAGGATTCTGCCCAGGTGTTTACTAGTGTGTTTCCTAGTACCTGTTTTCGGAGTTTTTCGCCAGAGAAGGGTTGGGTTTTAACAGAAAAAGGAGGGAAGAATAGTGGGAAGTAGAGATGTCAGTTTTTCCTCTAACCATGAATCTTGCAGTGATTTTCTTTTGAGTTTGAAAATGTGTAAGGACCCGGTCCAGGTGTTTGCTAGTGTGTCCTAGCACCTTTTTTCGGAACAAAAAATGGTAAAGAAGGAGGATGTTTTATTATTTAGTTGTTAAGTGGACGATTTAGGTAAACAGTTAGTAGTTGGCGTTATCTAATAACCGAGAATCATACAATGATTTTCCGCTGCTTGAAAATATGCAAGGATTCGGTCCAAGTGTAAGCTAGTATGAGACCTAGCACTTGTTTTATGATAATAGCGCCAAAGAGTGGTTAATTGTCATGTAGAAAGAAGGAAGGTTTAGAAAGGAATATTTAATAATAATAATAATAATAATAGCACAAAAAGGTCAGTTAAAAAAACATATAATTTTAAAGTACCCGTAGGTTTATTGTGAGATTCTACCTAGTTCTTAGATAGCGTGTTCCTTTGTTCCTTTGTGACGGTTGGCGGGCTTCCTTTGTTGCTTCATTGTTCTTTATAGCTGATGGGGTTCCTGTTCTTCTTCTTCTTATTCTTCTTCTTCTTTCTTGATCTTTACTTGGTGATGTTTCTCTACAGGTTCCTGCTAAACGAAGCACTTCTCCCCGCAACAAGCACACAACCGCACGTCTGTTTGTATCGATAGCCGTACTTCGAATGAATGAATGTAGCGTAGTGTAGTGAATCACGAGCCGTTTCAGTAGTTCATCCTTTCACTGTAATTATCGTTACCAGTTCGTAGGAATATTGGTGTAAGTGCGTTGGCAATGTTGATCAGTGTAATACTTGTTACTATATTTTATCCAAGCAAGATACAATGGAAAGGGCGGGTAGATATAAATGTAATTGAATGAAAAACGCAAAATTGTCTTTAGGGCAAGGTAAAAGACTGTTATTCAGGATAAACAAAGAGTGATCCGGTATAACTCTGAGGTTTAGGTTTTCTTTCTACACCAATGAATGTCATGTTCTTCGAGTAGGAAAAGAATACAAGTTTGGAGAGTTTGTTGTTGTTGTTGTAGAGATAACTCCACCTGGCGGCAAACTGATGGGAAGCGAAACAATCAGGTGCAACTTTGGTATAAAGGTAATCCAAAGTTTTAAGAGTTAAGATTGTTTTTTTAAAAACTATTTTTCATTGAAAAACGGTTATGCAAAGAAGTTTCACTGGGGAATGTATCCTTGGTGCAGTTTCACTGAGAAATCAAAAAATTTCACTATGGAACATAATTTAATGTAGTTTCACTGAGTAAGGATAATGTCAAGATATTTCACTGGGGATAGATCTTCCATGTAATTTTCATGGGGAACGATTCTAGAAAGTAACTTCACCGGGAAACATAATGTATATCGAGTCGACTTAGTTCTGATAGATAGAAAACATAGTGAATAAGGAGTTACCTCCCTTACATTACATTTGGTGTTGTCACCTTGCTATGAATTGTGTACAATTTAAATTCTTTTGGCTTCAGCCTGTTTTACTTTAATGACTTTATTTCAGGGTTTACATGTTGCTCCGATAAGATGTGTCCAATTACCGTACAACCGATACCTGTGTAATGCTTACTTACCCTGTCTCGACAATTTTGAACAATTTTCATTAGTCTTGTCTGTGACCTGTTTTGAGTAAAGTTTTTTTTACAGATCGAAATACATTTCAATTCAGCCAACATATTTCATATATGATTAAAGAGATTTTTGAGAACAACATAAGGAAGTATCTAGCACCTAATCTGTGTAATCCGAAGTACAGATATCATATATCTATCATAGAAAACAGTCAAGTAAGGATTAAAACATATCAAATGATGCTTGTTTTTTCTTGTTGGTTCTAACGGCACTTTTAACACATCATTATGCCAAGGTACAGGAGTAACGTGCCTTATACAAAGAACACACCGAGGCAGCAAACCGAGAGGACGTGGGCGGATATCGAACCCGCAATCCATGGATTTCTAGCCCGACGCTCTACCCACCGAGTTAGCCTAACTCCCTCATCAAAGAAAGATTACCTACATGTTCAGGACGTAATGAAACAACCACCTTAATACCTTCCAGTAACCATTTCTGCTCTACGCTTTGTTAAACAGAAATGATAGGTATAGAACAAGGATATAATCAACACAGCTTCTGTCTCGAACATATTTTATGCACAGACTGCCTGTCCACAGTATGACATCCCACACACTATCGTGCAATGAAACCCATTTAAGTTCATCTGTGCCGTTGCTATTTATCTGAAATATAACCGAGCTTCTTTCATTAAAATATTTACCTGAGCATCAGGCAGAAGCACAAAATAAACATACATTTTGTGCACATCTATGTTCGCTTTACTACTGAGTGCTAAACATTAGCTACTTTATGGCCTCTACAATGTAATCCATTAATAAGTGTACTTCATAAACCAAGCAAAGAATACATTAATTAGTGTAAATGTAGCTCACACTTGTGTTACTAAGTTTCGTGATTTCTTGTTGTTAAAGAAATACTACGTAGCCTCGAGAAACGTAGGTAATCTATCTATCTATCTATCTGACTTTCTGACTGTCTGTCTGTCTGCCTGCCTGCCTGTCGGTCGGTCGGTCGGTCTGTCTACCTACCAACCTATCTGTCTGTCTATCTATCTATCTATCTGTGTCTGTCTATCTATCTGTCTATCTATCTATCTGTCTATCTATCTGTCTGTCTACCTACCTAATTACCTATCTATCTATCTATAAAGGTTAATAAATTACGTTTTTTGTCAATATTATCCGATACGCAGAAAATGCTATAGATTTTATATTTTAATCGCAGAAATGTAAACATAAGTTAATAATAATGATTTCTCAGTCGTTGCCGTGTGGGATCATCAAATCTAAGGCCAAAAACGTTATAATAATACTATCTCTATATTATTGTTTTTAGTTTCCTATGAATCATTACATGTTATGATGGTTCCAATGTTTACAGGTAATTAAAATATAAGCATATTGGAGATCCTTTTTGTACTTGATCAGAGTCTAGAAGATACAATATGTTGTACCCTATATGCAGTTCACATTTCTGTTGGCCGCATTGTTTGCATCCACTTATCACACAGAAACGATACGATTCATGTTCATGATTACTACGATTCAGGTTCTGGTTATATGATAGTTGTAATGGACTTTGGTTCGTCTGGGTATATCACGAAGAGAGAAGCTCTGTAATTTAACTTTTAAGATGTATCATCTTCTCTACATATCTGCATATCGCTTCCGATCTCACACCTGGTGGTCACCTTTGACCCAGATGGGTTAGAGGTCATTCTAACACCGTCTTGAAATGGGTGTTACCTATCCACCCACATTGATATATGGAATGATATATAACACATAAAACCCTAAAAATTATCACCTCTTCTGTAACAAGACACGTATAATTTCACTGTGTCAAGTTAAGGAATAATGATCATAGGTTTGGAGTCCAAAAACAACTTAAGTAGGTAAAGCATCAAAAAAATGTAATATGAGTGTCAGTCAAATGGTTGATCAATGTCATACAGAGACAATTTCTCTCTTTTAGAAAACTTGAAACGATAAACCATCTGGTGGCTTTATGAAAAGATCTTAACTGTTGACTGATTTTGTTGTTTAGATTCATTGTATTTGATTTTTGTTTCAGTTTTAATTCATACTATTTTGTTTGAACGTACATGGTAGCTATAATACGATGGCCGTGGAGTCCTCAGCGTTGGTGTCGATATCAATGGATGTGGACAACAGATTAAAGTTTCCTTCAAGATCTGCACCAAGCTCATTGGAAGAAATTATGTATTTGAATTTCAGTTTTGTCAGAATATGCCTATTCCTCTTTATTGCCTTTAGTAGGAATTCACTTATTTATTACATAATTAAATGAATTTGAGGGGAATAAAGTTTGGGTGTAATATTTTGTTCTTTGTTTAAAAACTTGTGCTTAACTCTTGTAGGCCCTATTATCGTTAACTTTCTTTGAGATATCATTTTGTTTTATTAGTATTTACATTGTCCTACTATATTATGCATCTTTCTTTTTTTTTTTTTTTTGTAGTTCGCTGTGCGAATCCAACTTGCTGAGCAGTGAGTGGTTATGCCAAAAGCATGTCACTATAATCAAAACATAATGGTAAAATTATGTCACAACAGCTTAAGGGTGACTTCTGTTAAATTGTGCAATTGGCAAATGTTTTGAATAACAGTGATGCGTTATAGTCATATAACTCTGTCAATTGATTCGTGTTAGTGAATACTACAAAGCTACATAAAAGAAAGGTCACTGCGACCACACGTTTCACATTATGGTCAGTGTGCTTCCTTTTTGTATGTTCAGGTCTACACTTCTACACTTTTGCGTGTGAAATAAGGTTAAGTTTGGAGTTCAGATCAGTTTCTAAGGCACTATCATAACTAGTTGTTTCATGTATTTCAGATTTGGATGCACCAAAATAAGTCTTTTAACAGCATTAGTCCAATGTAGATTAAATATTCCCACAGTACATGCTTTATTATCTGAAAAGACATTTTGTATTCAAGCCGTTATTGTATAAAAGCCTATCATCTAAATCGACGTTTTAAGTTTTTTTTTCTTCTCATAAATACTATGCTGTCATTGCAAAACATGTCACTGTGACGCAAAGATCATGCCCAGTCGCTTTGCTTAACAAATATTTTTGGAATATTTCGCCGACAGTTTTGTTCAGTCGTCATTAATCTCGTGCATAACTTCAACTTTATAAATACTAGACTGTAATTAAATATTTTTTGTTAGATGCACTTTAAACTTATAAATCGTTACGACATTTCAATATGTTGCCGGGTCCCCGAGTGGCCGAGTGGTCTAAAGCGCTCTTCGTTACGGATCACTGCCATCTCACCTCTGTCTGCGTGGGTTCGAGTCTAGGATTCGGCTAATGTGGGTATGTGAGAAAGCTCGCCAGTAGCTTCTCGTGGGTCGGTGGTTCTTCCCGGGGTTTTCCCGGGTTCTTCCTCCACCATTAATACTGGCCGCCATGCATAGCCTATCGTGTGCTGAAATATGGCGTTAAACCCCACAACAACAACAAAAACAACAACAGAATGTTGCCATTTATTAAGCACACACACACATAAAGAGCTTAATATGAAGAGAATAATAATCTGGGATTTTTTGTAAACGGCTGAACATTATGAACAAAACGAGATGTTACATGTTATAGCCACTGAACTGGCGAGATATGGTGTCATCTTTACGGCTCTTGTTCACTCAGTGATGACGTCATTAATAATAGAAAAAGAAACGTCTGCATTACTTGTTACTGACCTTTTACCTCTTTGACCATTCATCTTGATGCTTCATGACAGAATCAGGATTAAAGTTCAAATTTATTAATATTAGTCTCTTGCCTGGAACCCCCAATTTCTGAGTAGAAACACAGTTTCTTTCCAACATGCTGACTCATCATATATATGTCGGAAGAACATGAACTTTTCGATACCATGTTAAACATTGTATGCAATCCGTCATTTTTGTTTAAACTGCCTTCAACTGAATGATAACACAGGTTTGAATGTAACAAATATTGAAAAAATTCTGCTAAAAAGAGCACTCATTTAACAACCCATGGTAGACAAGACTTGCTATGGACTACTATGGTGAACTTACCACCTGGACAACAGATCAAATTTATCCCGCCCAAAACTTGATTTGTGGTCTAATAAAGGTCATTAATAATATGGGAACCAGGCAAACGACATTTAAAATTCCGAGAACCAAGCAAGCTACTTGCCGCGCGAGATGCCTTGGAATGTAAAAACCTGCATGGTTTATACAGCAAATTTGCACAAAAGTTTTATATATATGGACAATGTAAGGATATTCCAACAAAAGCATTGAGATTGTATTATTAAATATTCGTATATAGTATGTTCGCGAATGCTATCAATTTAAAAATCGGCTCCTTGAATCTTGATCTCATCCACAAAATAAATCATCTTAAATTCTTATTATTTAAAAATATGTCTTCTTATTTGACATGTATAGTAATATTTGATAAATATAATATTTACAATTATTCTAGTCGAAGAGGGACGTAAGTAACGATATAATATTAACGATACCGTCTTATGAGCAATTAAAAATAGTCACAAGAACATCTCGTGTCTTGACACGATGTTATATGGGTCATTTTATTTCATTAATCATCTCTTATAATATGATTATAAATTATGCATCCAGAACCCAAGGAATGAAATCCAATTCATACACTAGCCATAAATATACGTATTGTGATGAATGCCGTCAATCCTGTAGCAAGAGACAACAATAGCCTGGGATTATTTTCGTTCAGCATGTATTGTTTGACATGGTGTGACATACTCAATTGTTGTAATGGTTTTAGTGTTCTTGTGTTAGATTTATTAAATGTGTTGTGTCACTTATATGAAAGGTGATCGGATCGTTTATGAATATTATAAACTTTACAACAATAAAACACGCAACACACGTTATATGAACGTCATTTCTACCAGAGAGTATCTGAAACATAGAGACCAAAAAGTAGGAAGGCATTTCGATCTTCGATTATTATGTCTGAACATAGGTTATAATTTTAATGGCATCTCGTCAATTTTACCTCTGTTGAGTTTATGTCATAATTAAAGAATTGCATAATGATACACTGTGATTGGATGTACTGTTATTATTAATAATTGATGTAAAAGGAAACCAATTGATTGTTATTATCTAAAGATCAATATATTTACATCCAGTTGAACTGTCTGGTGCGCAGAGTGTGAGTTTCTTAGAAAACTAATAATACCATAAAGCTTGTGAGGAGATTATACATTTTAGTATTAATTAAAATACACTTTATACAACACGTCATGGTATTGTGCGCGCTTTAATGTTGTATCTATTATAAAGACACTGTCTATAGAATTTTACAGTTTACACTTGGTTTTATCTATTCATTCGCCCGACTTAGAAACAACATCTAAACCGGTTCATTTTCTCTTATATGAAAGAGAGATATGACAAAAATATTCAGCGGGACGAATATACTAAATATACAATCTCAAGGCAAAGAGATTATGTTCCGCGATATGGGATATAAAGAAACTAACTTGTTTGTTGGCGCTCACTCCTAGGGAACTCGTCACTTGCTGTACATAATTGCAAAAAATGTATTTTCTCTATAAATTTGTTACACATCGCTATAATATATTGACGACGTAAAATATTCCCGAATATTATGATCACATCAAATATTTTTGAGTTGAAAATCTTCAGCAATAATCGCAAACCATGTATAGTGCAAATTAGATGAACAGCTAAATGTTTTGAAAAATGATGCCGTTGAAAGCTACTTTACGAGGGTGGACATATATCCAGTCTTTTTCGGCTCAACAATTACATTTGCACATGCGTATTTTTTCGTTATTAGTTTTAAAGCAATTCTAGAAATATACAGTTTTATTGATCTAAATATTTGTCTATTGCTACAAGAAAACAAAGCTGAAACATCATACACTGACGTTCTAGCATACGTAAAGTATGGCTTTACTTACTCCTGGTGATAAATTGCCACATGCAGCGATGCTTCTAATTCATAAAAAAGACAAGTAAATTTGCCAAGGAGGAATGCAATTATCTTAAAATATGTTTTCCAGACAGATCAAAATCTACACGAAACCATAGCATATGTTATGTATATATAATTTAATTATTTGTTTCTTAGTTTTAAATTATTTTTTATACCATTACATGCGATTATAAGGTAACTTTGTCTACTGGATTCGACATTTTTTCAGAAATTCAGTTAAGTTCTGTTTGACCTGACTGTTATAATATAGAAACACTGTATGTAATGCTGACCTGGTTCCTGACCTTGATTCAGAACCAGTAAGGGTTCTCGAAACCAACTTTATCTTTTGTTATTATTATTCTTTCCCAGAGTAAGAACTATTGATTTTAGTTAAGGCCATACTGGAAGTACGTGATGTTAGGCATGTTAAAAGCTTATATTTTGTTCTAGAAGGTGACCATGTGACCCTCATACGGGAATCTGTTTTGAGTCTTAAATTAGTGCATAACTGTTTTATGGAGAGAATTTGGGACAGTCGGGCTTTAAAGCATTGACACTATGAGGTGTTTTGTTGTGACCAGTTTGAATTGAAATTTTATTTTATCGAATACAAGTGAGCCTTTTCCCTGGAAAACTATAAGTGCTCATACAAACTTCTTGGACAAAGACATTCATCGAAATTTATTCGGATTTCAAAACTGGATTATATAAACATGCCAATAGATAGAGGTACAGAGGTCTGTTAAACATTATAGTTGTAACAATGTTACAAAATATAAATCATCGACACAATAGACTGAGTGCCCCATGCCTGGTCTTGTTTGAATATAATAATTTCTGTGTAGGTTAACACTATTAATTATTAATTTTAGATTTCGGTTAAGTGGACGCGCCCACAAAGTATCTATCAATTTCCTAGAGTTTGGTTTTGGCGAATAAAGTAAAAATGATCATTTAGATTCAGTTGGTAATTGCGTCGGACTCGTAATTCAAAGGCCGAATACCCTACCCAGACCATCCCGTGCCTCAGCGTGTTCTTGAGAAAGACACTAACCCTCATTACCTCAGCATGATGTAAATAATGATTTGAATGTGCATTTAGAAAACCATCTTACCAAAACTATTCAGAGGGATTTTAATGTTGGTCATCATTTATTAATCCACTTTTGTGTTTGTCCAGAAATCCGAGTATATTAGTTTCATCAATATGTTCATACTAATTAACTACATACCTCCATCACGTTTATTACAAGCGCAAAAAGATATATGCAGCGACAGTTGACTTATCTGCACGTGTAGATATGCAATTAGATTTTCGAATTCCTCTTTGACCTTATTGTAGGTTTAACTGTAAAAGATTGCATAACATTTTTCCTCCTTTGTTAATTTCATTCTGCTACTGTTCTTAAATAATAATAATAATAATAATAATAATAATAATAATAATAATAATAGTAATGATAATAATAATAATGAGGACTTTGTAAAGCGCCTAATCTTTAGAAGCTCTAAGCGGTTTACAACATTAGACAACACCTATAAGATAAAGAAAACATATAATAATATTATTACAAAAACAAACACCATGAAATTAGAAAAACATTAAAAAATAATTACAAAAACATGCTGAGAATATTTCAGGTAGGAAACATTATTAGGTCTTTAAGTTTGTTCTTGCAGTCGAAATAAGTGAGTTTTGAGAGCCCTCTTGAATGTGATCACTGTGTCTTTGTGTCTAAGTTCAGTGGGCAATTCATTCCACGTTGCTGGGCCCTGGTATGCAAAAGAACGCTGTCCATATGACTTTATTTTCATAGTGGGAATAATGAGTATACGATTGTCAGAAGAGGAGCGTAAGTATCTTGCTGGTGTGTACACATCGGTGAGGTCGGATAGGTATGTTGGACTAGAGTCCGTCAGTGAAACGTAGCACAGAGAACAAAGTTTGTGTTTGATCCTGGATCGAATGGATAGCCAGTGTAGGGTACAGAGCAGCGGGGAGGTGTGCTCTGATCGTGGTACTCTAAGTATGATCCGAGCAGCTGTGTTTTGAACTTTTTTAAGTTTCTGGAGTAGATATTGAGATGAACCAGACAGAATTGAGTTACAATAGTCCAGTCTTGAAAGTACTAATGAACACACAAGTGTTTTAGTGGCATCAACTGAAAGATTTTTGCGAATTGAGCTGATGCGTCTCAGCTCAAGATATGCATCCTTGCATATGTTCATGACATGTTGGTGCATTGTGAGAGTACTGTCCAGAGTAACACCTAGGTTTCGTACTGATTGTGTGAATTTAACGTTGGCGTTGCTGATATTTATTGTTTGAGGTAAAGGATGTGAATGAGAAAGTCTTTGTGTTGTGATCAGAATGGCCTCAGTTTTATCATCATTCATCTGCAGCTTGTTACATGTCATCCATGATTTCACATCAGAAATGCACCTCTCTGCACCTTGGATGGTAGCATCAACTTCAGTTGGGTGGCTAGATTTGTATATTTGGGTGTCATCAGCGTACAATTGGTGAGACACCGGATGGTGATCTATGACACTTGAGAGCGACTGAGTGTACAGAATGAAGAGAACAGGTCCATGAACAGACCCCTGTGAAACACCACAACATAGATCAACTGGGCTGGAGTGTATTCCATTTGCAAATATAATTTGTATCCTGTTAACCAAGTAGGACTTGAACCACAGTGAGGCTGTATCATGAATGCCAAATACATGCTGGAGACGGTGAAGTAATATATCATGGTCTATTGTGTCAAAGGCTGCAGATAAATCAAGGAGTGTGAGGACTGTAATCTTTCCGCTATCCAACGCAGAGAGAATGTCATTAACTACTTTTAGAAGAGTAGTTTCAGTACTGTGGCAAGGGTGATATGCAGATTGTACATTTCTAAAAAGACTGTTTGAATTTAGATGAGATACAAGTTGGGATAAAACAACCTTTCCTAAGATTTTTTATATGAATGGGAGATTAGAAACTGGGCGGTAGTTCTTTAAATCGTTATGGTCTAGTGTTGGTTTCTTCAGCAGAGGCTTTGCAATGGCAGTTTTGAAAAATGATGTGAATTCCCCGGATGAGAGAGAGGTATTAATAACATCAGCTAGTGAAGGCAATACTGGATCTAAGCACTCAAACAGCAGTGATGTTGGAATTGGATCACGTTCACATGACTTTGGTGCACTCTTCATCACGATTGTACGTACGAAATCCATAGAGACAGGTTCAAATGCTGCTAATGGTTGCTGCTCAAATTCTGTATCCCAACTGTATGGTGACGACGAGTCAATTGAAATTGTGATGTCAAGCTTATCTCTAATGGTTTGTACTTTGTCATGGAAGAAATTTGCAAACATGTCCGGAAGGTCGACTGGAGAGAAGGTAGTTGGAAGTGGTGTTGCTTACGAATTACGAAAATTACGAAAGATATACAGTATCATGTATGTAAAGAGCTGTTTACAGTTTGTATCGAGGGCCCTAAGGCGATGGTTCTAATGAGGATGGGGGGATAAGTCAATGGGGATCGTAAAATTGGACATCACGAAGACATGTCGTAGGTGTAAAATCATAAGGTCTTTAATAGTAATCTCCCATAGAATGGATTTATTCCTCTCAGTAATTCCTGCTGCCTATTGCGTAGACCAAACGTTCACATGCATTTTTTTCCGTCAAAATAAGGCTTTCAGACTCAATGACTTCCCCTTATGACGGGGTTTAGTTGTTTGGTTTTCAAATTTTAATACAATCCCAGTCTCCCCCACCCTCTCAGAACATCTGAACAATGTATTGGTCAATAACACACCTCTGCCCGTTTTCCATTGATTATAATTTATTCCATATTGGTATAATTATGAATCAATACATGTCATATATGTCGCAACGCCTTTTGGGCCTCAGAAATGGTCAAAGGGATCACGAGAAACACCTAACCAAAAACTTGTCATCATGGTGTCAAATCAAAAGTAGTTGACAGCACGTTGTATGCAATGCAATGTAATCTTTAAAAATGTCATGGTCGTATATATGATAGAACGAGAAACATTGTCTATGTCCTTGTCTGAACCAAACTTTGTACATAGTGTATTAGCGGGAAGGCGCATCATATATGAAATGAATGCTGGTTTCTGTTTCCTGCGTACTTGTCCAGACATGGATTGGGGAGAGGGGCGGGGAGCTGGAGAGCAGAGGGAGTAGGTGCCATAAGTTGCAAATGCGTGGTTTACAAATTTTTTCGACCTGAATTATGTACGATGTTCAAAAATAGGAGATTCTGCGATGCTATGACATCAACATTCCAATGTCAATTCTGGCTTTGAAAGACAGGTTAATGAGATTGAGTTTAACTGAAAATGTCATGTATGTGTATAGATAAAATCCCCGTTGTTGCTTGCTTATGATCAAATATTAGCAATTGAGTGACAAATGCCATCTGACTCCCTGGCAATGTTTAATTCGTTATTTGTTTAACGCCAATGTGTTTGTGTTGCTTGGTTCTATGATCCAAATACAGTTCTTAAATTGACGAGAAATAAACCTCCATTTTTACATGTGTTTCATGTTGCCGTCAGCATAGCTTTTCCTTAGCTTACACAGCAATTACCCTCCTATGGCGTCCTCGAGAACATTGACTTGCACAGTTTTGAACATATGCTTTGGCAGTGTAATATTAAGCTAGGATGAAACCCATCAAATTGTAATTGTCACATGCAAATTATCTCTTGAAGGGAAACGTTATTTGATGACAATTGATTGCCATGGAGGTAAAACATCTTACTGGCATTTGTGATGCAGCATTATATGATGCTACAAAAGATTTCGTAGTCGGTTTCATTATAAAATTCTAACTTTGTATGTAATGATTTTGGGTGTACGGTTTGAATTAGCTAAGTACTGATATATATATTCCGATAACATTTCTCTGTGGCTATATCATGGGTGGATAGATGTATTGCTTTCTTTCACCAAATAATGAACATATAACATAAGATAACATGCCAAAAGTCAGGATATAGGATATCTTTATGACCAAACCATTGATTTTAATATATTTTTTTCGAATACAACTTTTAATGAGTTTTTAACGTATTGTTCAACAGGGTTGTGACCGTACTTGGTCTTTATTTAATGTTATTTTTATTGTGGAATTTTTCCATATTTATGGAATGTTATATCATATCCTGCCCTAAAAGGGCACCGCTACTGACCCTGACAATTACAGAGGAATTAATTTACTCCGTGTAATAGTGAAGCCTTCTACATTTGTTTTGAATAATATATTGAATGAGTGGGCAACAAAACACATGTGTTTATATACTGACGCTCAAGCTGGTTCAGGTCAAATTTCAAAACTATTAATAGCATATTTACGTTTCAAATACTTAGTATACATCTAATTATTTCGTGTACAAATATGTGTTGCATGCATTGATTCAAAATATGCATTCGATTATATTTTTTAAGAGAATAGTTGTGGTTTCAGCTGATTAAAACTGCTTCTAAAGGCAGAGTAGCCGATAGTACAAAACCCATGTACAATACTGTGGGCAGAAAAGTTAAACACAATAATGATCTTTCACATACATTTTATTGTAAAGCTGGTGTACACCAAGGGGAATGTTTATCACAATGATATGAATAGTGTAGATAAACTTTTTATGGAGAAAAAAAAATGTTATTCGTGATATTGAGATTGGTATTATAAGGCTGTTTTTAATTTTGCTGACGATGTTCTATTTTATTTAATATTTAATAAAATATAGATGATTTACAAAAAGGATAAGATGCACTGAACGACTATTTTTGTAAAATGGAAATTAACAATGCATACATGCAGCATTTTACAGTAATGAATCTTAAAGTAATGTATTAAGTAATTGATGACTTGAATTATAAAATTATAATAACAATCGATTCCTGCAAAAAAGTAATCGGTAATTGTACTTGAATACGAATTCTGGAAAGGTAATGCAAATTTATAATTACTTTTAAATTACAATTACTATTTGTCATATTTACTATCAGCAACTTAAAACATAAAAACATGAATGACGAAGATAAAAACTAAGGCAAAAATAACTGTTCAAAATGTTGTGAAATTATTTCTACAATATTATATTCAATATGTTACGTTGAACTAGAACACTGTTTTGTGCAAAAGGTGAATTAACCAAAGAGAACTGTGAGTTGTGACAGACTGAACAGAAATCATACCTTTGTGAAAACGTAGATATAATCGTAATTGTTATCAACTACTACAGTTTGTTTTTAACTTAATTGTAATTTTGACTCAATATCTTTACAACAGTAATCTATGTAAAAATGCACACATGTACATCTAAGATACATTTAAGATAAATCTAAGATTCACGTTATGATATTCCGAAGAGAAGTTAGAGTCTCGAATACGAACGGTTGTACTATGATGGAACAGAAAATGAAAGTATTAGTAAATTTGGATAGAATGGTATTACATAGCAGTATAAAAGATCATTGGTGTTCTCTATGCAGCATATTATTTCTTTTATTTCCAATACTTCCACACTAGTCTTGATGTCTTTCAAATGATAACACTACAATCTAATTCAAGAAGACGATAAAACAAAACTTATTGATTACCATTCTAGTGAGAGCTTAACGTTGACGGTATGTGCGCATTTATATCACAGTATTTTCGATTTAACTATAGTTCAAGTATATATATATGTTTCGTAAGAAAAAATGGATTCTTCATTTAACATGAGTTATCTGAAATTTCAAGCACTGGTTACATGACAAGTAAGCGTACATTTTGTTAACAAGATTCTTTAATTAGCCAAAACCGAACGTGCTCTATGATTTGCGGTCTTAGTTATACGGAACGTTTGTATTTATTCCAGTATTGATTTCATTCTCACACCTGTTTAGACATCTCTGATACCAGAGTCGTTAGTCCATGTAAACCTATCATTATCCCATGCGGAACTTTCCCCAACACTAATTCACCACTGATATTAAACGATATATTCCTAATGACCACTGATTCTTTGTAAGATTAATCTTAAAAAGGTGTTACTAAGAACAAACTACCTGTCCTGACTGCGAGTTTCCAAAATATAAGTTGACACCTTTCTTTGCGCTATTGGTATTGGTCAGGGAAAGAAAGAATGAATTCCACCCTTTTTAATCTTCAAAAGTACGAATGTTATAAATTTAGAATTTAAACTAATAAAAAAATATCATAATGAATAATCCAGAATGGTACTTTAAATCAAATTGTTTTACCCAAACCTAACATGATACATTTATTTATTTATTTAATTTTTGGTAAGTGAAGTTCATTTGGGTATTTAACTGTATGAAGCTATAGTTTGTCTCTCATGACTTACCGAATGTAGTTTGTTTTAACTCTTTAGTACAATACTTGTAACCTTTAATTTCTCATGGAAATGGAGGTTAATGATATATTTCGTAAGTCAATGGCAGATTTCACAATTGTGAATAAACATTTTAATTCTAAATTTACTTTATTTTATGAATGTGCGTCTGAAATGAACACAGATACCATTGAAATATGCTTAATGACATTTGTTTAAGTTTATAGGAAAAACATCTGAACAAATTGCCATCTGTAATTTTGACATGTAATAAACTTGGCCTAAACTATATTAATTTTTGCTGGTAAGAAATATTGCTATGCTAATCAATCAAGCAATGTACATTAAGCCATGGGTTCTGA